>JAQGAW010002290.1:0-15656 GCA_034698025.1 Phthiracarus crinitus | reverse complement strand
GTCGTTTAGCAGAATATCTGTTACCCAACAGTTGGAGACAATTGCAAACCGAAGAGCGAAGGATATCGAGAAATTTCATAATTAATGATCTGACAGATACGATGCCAATCGACAAACGAGTTTATTATAATAATACGGAAGAGTTTGATAAAGAAAGTAATTCGCAGATTCGAGCGAATATGTTGCAGCAAATTAGCAATAATGATGTCAATTATAATTTTAACAGTGAAACGATGGATAATGCGGACACAAGTCTATAGAAAAAACAACAATTTTTAAGCGAATACAATAGATACTGTTTTTTATTGATATTTTATACATAGTGGCGTTTATAATAAGGTTTATGTATAAAAAAAAGTGGTCAAAAATGAGTTTTTACGGTTTAATTATTAAATAAATTATTACAAATAAATCAACCAATAAATAATTGCTCAGATAATATCATATGTTAATTTTTTGTAATATTAGCAAACATACATTGCCTGATAGAGATCCAAATTGAGAAAAATATTTGCTCCAACTCCAACCAACTCCATTAAGTAATCACACCAACTCCACAACAACTCCAACCAAAAATATAAAACTGACACCAAATCCAGTCCAACTCCACTCAAAATTTAATTTTGTACTCCAACTCCAATTAGCTCCACTAAAATCCGATTCCAACTCCATTCCAACTCCATCACTAAATTTTTCATAGTTTATTATTATAAATGTAAAACATGTTAATGTGAACAATTGCACAATGAATGTGCAATATTTCATGGAAAAAATTTAAGTGGTAAATAAAATTTCCATCCCATAACAAACTTCTTCATCCAACTCCATACCAACTCCAATAAAACTAATGATGACTCCAACCAACTCCAACCAATAACATTTAAAACTTATTCCAACTCCACTCCATTCCCAATTAAATTTGAAAAACTTACTCCAACTCCACTAATTTTAAGCATATTTTCTTAACTCCAATCCCATTCCAATGAAGTTGTAGTTGCAATTTCTATCTATTTGATAGAGTGGATCAGGTTTCCCAAGGGGGTCTAATCCATGTATACCCCCTCACCAAAAATTGAAAAAGTCGATCCTATCCAAAATTTTAGATTTCAATGACATAAATATTAAAAATTTGAAAAAATTTTTGTCATATGTAAAAAATTGTCCATCAAAACCGATGAGTTTTTGTGACTTCTTAAATTTTGTTAAATTTTCTAAAAATTATAGTTTAATTTTGTTGTGTTTTTCATGGGGGCATGGTTTAAACTTTCGTGAGGAAAACATTTTTTAAAAAAATTTTTGGGCCTAATGCCGAAATATTCTCCGCTAAATCCGGTGAGTTTGACCCCCTCCACTGTAATTTTGAAAAAAGGCGAAAAGACACCCCTAGACCATCAGTGCTTGGGAAACCATGGAGTGGATACCCTAAAAGGGTGTGTGGGAAAATCAACATGTCTTTAGAGAATACACACTTCGCATTCTCCATGTTATTTTTTTTAATTGTCTACTTTAAATTAAAGTCTTAAACACAATTAATTGCCTCACACTCAGTATATATACAAATACTTAATCAGGAATTATTTGAAAGTTAATTTATTTAGTTTGGCATTTTTAAAGAATAATGTTTTTCAAAAAAGTGGACATTGAAATTCATGTTAAAAACATTTATAATATAATATGAAATTAATTTTAAAATTTTTGAAAATTGAATCAAATTTTAGAGTTTTCGATACATTTTAAGACCTTTTAAGTCATAGAAACACTAAAACACTAATTTTCGATATTTGGTAGTTATTATAATTTTGGTGGTTATTTGTAAACTATTATGTCATTAAATTTATTTATTTGAATGTTAAATCAGGATATTAAAAATAATTTTAACGTTAGTATTTATTTTGAATGAGAAATGTCGCATTAAACACATCAAATAAATATAGTTTTTTATATTTACTCGAATGTTCGACACATCAATGAAAAAATCAAATTTAATCAGTTAGGAGTTTACTACAGTCAAAATGTAATAAAGATGAATATGAATATGAATATGAATTTGGTTGGAATTGTAATCAAAAACGTTCAAATAAATTAAAATTTTTAAAAATAGTTTTTTTATTATTAATGAGAGGTATATTTTTATAAAAATGAAACAATGAATAAATTTTAAATATTATACTGTTACAGAAAATGTAATCAGAAAACGCAATATAAAGCTTAATCTAATTTGAATAAAGTTACACTTCGAAGCGTAATTCATTAAGTAAAAGCATTGCCATTGTAATCATAAAATAAAAAACGGTAAAATAAAAAAATAATTTATAAAATAATTAAAACACACAATTATTACTTGAATGTATAAATTTTTTACCATAGATATGATAATACAAATTTCAATATAAGTTATTATTGGCACTACAGAAAGGAAGACATTCCTTTTATACAAATGGAATGCAATGTCGTATTTGATGAGTTTTCAAATAAGATTAAATAAAATTTACTAAAAAACAGCCCAAAACAGTACATAACTGAAAATTAAATTATATTAACTTAATCGTAATTATAGTACGGTAAGAATTGTAAAATGCGAATAAATCTAGATTATATTAAAAACATTTATAGCAGTAAAGTCAAAATGGTATTTATGGTCCGTTTAGTTCAAAACAATGGGTAACGTTTGTTCGTTATTAACAGTGAAGATTTTTATAATTATTAAAAATGTTTATAGATCAGTGTCGTACCACGCAGTCACTGAACCACCAGTTTGTTGCTGTTGCTGTTGTTGCGGATGTGGATGTGGAGGAAGCGGATGTAAAGTGCTATCAAGAGCATCGAAATTGAGATCATTCGGGTCTCCCATATCCATCGGCGCATCCATCGCAGACATACCAGAATGTCCGTAACCTCCATGAGGGACCAAATGGTCGAGACCCTAAACAAGTGTTCAATGTTAGAAAACAATAATTAACATTGAATGCTATGAATCTACTTGTGAATCGTAAGCGCTGGTATGATATGGATTGTGACGACTTCCAGTTGAATGAACACTGGGTGGTCCTTGACTTCCTTGATATATGGTGTCCTGAAATGCATCATCAGAAGGAATCAAAGCTAAATCCATATCAGTTGGTCCTTGTGCTCCCCAATTGCCCGCGTCTTCTCGAAATAAAGAATTTGTCAATTCCATCGAAAGACGCTTTTTATATTCTTGGGACTTATCTTCGGACATTCGAAATAGAACAGCCGCTGCATAAGTGGCCACACCATCATTACGAGACTGAAGAAGTTCAGTAAGAGGTGAAGTGGCGCCTTCAGCTTCGATTATTTCCGCGCCTAAAACACAAAAATTACACATATAGCTTACATTTATTTATTGAAATAAGCAATTAAATGATACCTTCTTTATCGACAGCCAATTCGCAAAGCACTCCAACAGCTACGCGTTGTATATTTTCTACTTCACTGTAAAGTAGTTGAACAAAAGTGGGAATTACGATAAGACTGCGAATTACAGCACGATTTTGGACATCTTTGGCTAATGTATGCAAAGCGCCAACAGTTCCCTCAACAATCTCTTCCATTCTAACGCCATCCGTGAAAGCGCTGGATTGACTGCCACTCGAAGCAACGCTCGATCTTTGCCTCGTTTCTTGATATGCTTTCGATAATAGTTGCACGAGTCTAGGAAGAGCTCCGTATTCTCTCAAAGGTACGTGATTTCCCGGACAAAGCGCAAGATTGCGAATTAAACCAATAACTGCCTTAATTAGTGGCCAACGACTTGGAGGATGCAATAATTTAACAATTACTTGCAAACCATAATGGAGTCTAACAGCGCTCTGAGCCATTTCCGCTTCGGTGTGACGACTCGTCAAATGACGTAAAGCGCAAACCGCTGGTTCCGTTATTTCTTCGTGATCGCCGGCTTGTATTATAGTTCGAACCAGTGCTTCGATACCTCCGACTTGACATACTATTGTCTTATTGTTTTGATTATTACATGTCAAGTTTGATAGTATACCAGCAGCACATGTAACTACATTTATGTCACTCGTATTCAATAGTTGAACTAAGCTCTAATCACAGTATAGAAAAGTAAATCATTAATAAAACCAACCGATAATTTTTACAATTAATTTTAAAATATTTATCTAAAAAATAAAATAACCACATTTCGACGCAAGTTATTATATTCAACAGCTCAGGAGTGATACCCTATAACTCGAGTAATGTCGAACTAAGGTGAGTTTGTCATAACTATAAATATGTCACTATTTTGAGATACAGTATATTGACATAAAAAAAACAACTTTTATGAATTAATCAGTAAAATAAAGATGCTTTCGTTGCTGCAATTTCGTATAATGTAATGGTTTAATATGCAATTAAGTTCAGATACTTATAACAAGTGAACATTCTTCGAGTAGTAAATTGTATTATCTTTAAGTTATATACATTACGGTATTCCTATACTGTAAAAACGGTATATTACATATAAGCTTAGTTCTCGATATTAATAACGTACGATACATTCAAACAATTAAGTTGAATTTGAAATCAAGCTTATAAATGGCTAAATATAAAAAGTTTACAAAATTGTAGTTTATGTAAAATAGTCTTTTAACGTTAAATGTAATAATAAATTTTGTTATAACAACTAGAAAATTAACTGTACCCTAAAATGAAATTTTTATAAAAAAATTTCGACGTATACCTGCATTAAAGGCTCCAAATTTTCCTGTTTAGTGGCGGCGTCTGAAAGATTTCTCAAAGTCCACAAACAATTGAGTACCAATTTCTGATTTTGATGATTTAAATGCATGGCTAACGCCTGCATTCCTCCAGATTGAACAATAGCCGGTTTATTACTCGAACAAACCGATAATACTTTTAGAACTCTAGATGTGGTCCATAATAATTTTTCATAAGTGTATGAACGCATAATTCGTACCAACTCTGCGGGTCCGCCCGAAGCCAGTATAATAAGCTTTCCTTCTTGATTACCGTACGCTAAAATCTGTAGACAATCAGCAACAATAGCCAAAAACTTTACGTTATTTCTTTGCAACAGTTGCACCATTTTTTGAAGTCCACCGGCGAGTCTGACAGCCATCTTCGATCCCTCCTGATGTAGCAGTAGATTGTGCAATGTAGTGATAGCGTAAAACAGCACAGACTCGACTGGAGAGCCCAACAGCTTAACGAGCGCTGTAATGCCTCCAGATTTAAATATGGCGAGCAAACCCTGTCTGTGCTGTGAAAGATTGTGTAACACTCCAGCCGCACATTTAGTGGTCTCCAAGTCATTTGATTGCGCCATCGCTCGCACTAACGCGGCCACCATTTGTGGCGAATTCATTATCGCGTGACGCGACGCCTCTTTTTTAGATAACTGATGAACCATCATAGCTGCCTGACCGACAACCACTTGGTCCTCATCGTTCAGCAGTTTAATCAGTTCGGGAATAGCTCTGGTGGCCAAATCCGCGTCGTCCTGATAATTGATCAAATTGACGACTGCGTGCTTCAACATCTGCGATGGTTCGGACAAACGCTGAACGGCTGTCGGCTGATTGGGATCGAATTGAGTGGAAGGGATTTCCATTCCCTCCTCGAGAGTCTCGGGAAACATAGCAGCTCTCACTCGTTGCGATCGCGTCTGATTCAACTGCTGATTCATTTCGTCCACTTGATCGTCACTGAAGCCTTGGCCGAAATTCTGATCCCAATCGAAATTCATGCCATCGTTCTCTAAGTCTTCTTCGCGACCCGTCAGCGATGGTGTGGTAGTCGTGGCACCAGAATGTATGCCCGAGTCTAACACATTATACGGGTTTTGTGCCCATATTATGGTCTTCTCTTGAGGAGCAGAAACTGGCATATTGTGAATATTCGATGAATTCAATGGGTGTGACACTGGACGAGACGATTGCGACTGTGATATCGATGATTGAGCTGTCGTTGTTTGATATGACATCACAATATATGTTAATTGTTGTTAATACGTGAATACGGTGTCGATATTGTCAATGCAATGGTTTGGTTCAATCGATCGCTCACTCACTCACACCGTGTCAATAGTATTATTAGACTATTAGTTATGAATTACACATACTATTCATACTATTCATATGTGTATACAGTACACACTCTATGACTAATACTATACACATAACTAACATATTATTAAACAATGAAAATGGCTTCCGATTTGTCAACACTATATTTTAAAGGTATTCTCTAACTATTTTTATTGAATTCCTATACAAATATCATCAAATAAGTAAGTTTGCTTTAAAACTGAAGTTTTTTAATTACAAATATTTAGAAATTTCCATTAATATTTTACAATTGAATAACAAATTGTGATATTTTTCAAAAAATTAAACCAAAATAAAAAGTTCTTAACTTAGCAATGCTAACGAACACAATAATTTGAATTATATTAATTAAAAAATAAATTATTTTTGGAAAATGCGTAGAAAAAATTTTGAAGAATTTAATTCACAAATTTTGATTAACATTATAATTTTATTTGTCAATTTTAGGAGTAAGAAAATTCTATTATATATTATCAAATCTATTTAACTATTATTCCTGTTAATCTTGTTGATCTTTATGTTTGTAAATAATTCGAGTTATGAATCATAACTTATGATCAATATTAAATATAATTTCACTTTGAACAAACTATCCTATAAAGGAAATAGGCTAACCTTCATGAAATTTTGACAAAATTTTCTAAATTCACTTATTTAGAACAAGATAATTAAAAAAAATTTAGCTAAAGTTAAATAATTTTATACTCAAATTTTATGACGTAGTGTTACAGGATTACTTATATAAAATTGAGTTCGATCCTTATATTCTTGTAAAATTGGAAGGAATCCCCAGACTATACTTTATTAAAACACGCTGCTTTATTTGTTCAAACGTTGATGCAATATTTTCTCAGTAGATTACGTAAATTAAAATGCAAAACAAGATTAAGTCAGATAAATAAAATACAATTAATTAAAATGTTTTAATCCAAACTGCTTTCTTGTTATTAGTGATAATTTGACCAGTATTTATCCTACATTTCCAAACTTTTACAAGAATATTCTAACGGATTCTGTGCACTAAATTAATGCGACAAATATAGAGACGGACATATGAAATTTGACTAATGATGTTGAAAGCAAATATTTAAATTTTTAGCAAAATTATCTCACCTTCCGATTTACCGAAATTCCGTATATTTGAATATTCTAATAGCATTTTTAGTAGATTGTAAATGGATTACAAAAACAAGAACGTGTATTTAACACATTAAATTTACAATACTAATCAACTACAATACGTTACAAAGAATACCCAGCGTATCTGTCATTTAATTTATAAAACCAAACTATCATTAAAATTCAACACAAACCATTTCAATTTTTTCGAGAAAAACGGATGCAAATGCTTCTGTTCGTGTAAGTGTTATATTTTAAATTTAAAACTACATTATTAAAAATATATTTAAACTATTTTGCTTTTAAAATTGACGGTAACATTAAGTAAAATATTGAACTAATAATTTCATGATAAGACTTTTAATGTTAAGAGTTAAAAACTTATATTTTTTATAATTAAAGAAATTCACTTTTGTTTTTTAATTACACATTAATTACACGATTAAAATTAATACAAAGTTTTAAGAGACAGTGCAATTCATATAAGTAAAAAAATTCATTAAAACTACTGTTTTAGAAAAAGGTATTTTACAGCACCAAAAGTGTTATATAAGTTACAGCATAGTTTTGGTTTAAATTAGCGTCAATTTGCGGTCAATATTCAATTTTAGTACAAGTTTTGCAAAACAGTTATTTTCACACCAAACGTCTTAATACTTATATTTTTCATTAAATATTTAAATATTCGCACAATTAAGTTATTTTTATAATATATTAAACACCTAAATGTTTTTGATTAATTTCAATAAATATAAAATTGTTTAGAGATGTAAAATGTTTGAAGAATATAAGACACAAATGAGTTTCCAATAATATTATTCTTTGGTATAATTTTTTTAAGCTTAAAAATGTTATTACAATAGAAATACTGATAAAAGCCTATTAATTACAACGTATAAAAGCAATTTTTAAAATTAGGTATTATGTATTACCATAACTACTAGCAGTGATGTAATTTTTTTGTAAATAAAAAACTGACAATTCTATTTATGTATGTCTAAAAGTTGAGGCATAATTAACTAAATGCGTGCTTAATTTATAGTATCAGTTAAAAAGGAAAGAGTTTAACGCCAAAAAATGAACGTCCGATCTAAATTGAAAACATCGCTTTCTTATGAATACAGTTTACTACATAATATTATATTAATACTTATTATGTATACTGTTAATGCATATGCTTTTCATTCCTCCAGGAACTAATTAGGAAACAGATTACGAAATGTTAGCATCGAGATTCACAGCAGCGTTATATTTTTATATTATAGGTTATACTCTAAATTACAAACACTCGTCAGTTGTGTTATGTCTCAACTCCTTTTAAGGCAGGAAATAAAATATACGCAAAAATATTAATATTTCATTAATATTTATGATAAAATATTAATATTTATAAAACAAATGTTGTCTGTTAAGTGAGGAAATACAATAAATAACTTTTTAATAACTTAATGCTATTATTTATAAATTTTCGCAAACTCGCGTCCATTGATTCAATTAATTAATAATTACATTACATAATTATAATATTAATAAACGTTCAAATGATAATTACAATGTAAAAAACTAAAAACAAATTAAATTCGGTTTCTGACGTTAATTCATATTAAAATAAACAAATGAGGATTTAAAACTAATGATTTAGTATTGAATTATGCGTGAAATAAAAGTTAGGTCAACACAATTTGTAATTTAAAATAATTTAGTGATTTTCGTGTCGTTAGTGATTAAATTAATATTAGTGCAAAATTTATGGCACTATTTATTAAACGTTAGATTAATGGTTTGTTATTTAGCGATATCTTCATTTTTAATCCTCATTTAAAAGTAAAAGGGAAACAATAATTAAATCGAACGAGAAGTAATTGGCAAAATAAGTGTAATAAAATTTAGCACATATTCTTTTTATAAATGATGATTCATATATATTAATACAAGTATACCTTAACTTAATTCAAATTCAATTCGTTTCGTCTATCGCTGTCTATTTAACTCGACTCGAAGAGCTGTGAAAAGAATTGAAAATTTAAGTGAGCATAAAAGCGTATATGAATAAAAAGTGATACAAATAATAGAATTATATTATCAATACCTTCTATAATATCAATTTTCATTTTATTAATTTCTTTACGAATTTCAATCATAATTTCTTGTTTGAATCTATCAATATCAAAATGATCGATTCCATTCATTTTTATAGCTTCGCTATCGACAGATGTTGTTCTTTGTCTAACGATTACGCCAAAAGTACAATTAATTGAAATAGAAAACTATGCGTTAACTTAAATTTTAAATCATACCGTTGTAAAGTAGTTGAGTCGTTTGAATTATCTTTGCTCGGACTGTTACCATTAGCAGGATTTTTTCCATCCCATTGTTTTTTTGCGTAATCATTAGCATTTGTTGCACTATCATACTGATCAAAGCCAACAGTTTGCGTTCCTTCCGCTTGAGCTCTTCTTCGCGCTAATGTTTTGGCCATTTCATCCATTAAATTATTGGACGCAACCGCAGCTCTCGGTACGGGAGCGTCACAGCTATCTTTTTCGTCTTTGACAGACGTTGACCTTTTAAGCTTTGCAGATGCGATAGCAGACGCTAAATTAAGAGCACCCGAAGAAGGAGTGCCAACGCCGACACCACTTCCACTACTAGTGCTACTGTTGCTACTACTGGTTGTAGTGTTCTGTATTCGATTATTAGACGATATCTGAGTAATATTACCGCTTACAGCTGGTAATGTTGGTGGCGGTGGAGGAGGAGGTGGCGGCGGCGGTACTGCTTGTGGTGCTGACATCGTTGACATCGCAGACAATGTAGACATCGACTGATTCTGCTGAACATTCACTTGGTTTGTGGCCGAAGATGTTCTGTGATGACCATATGTGGTCTGTTGTGGTGGCATTTGTTGAGGGATCTGCTGAGGTATAGGTTGCTGTACCTGCTGTTGAACCTGTTGTTGCATTTGATGCTGAAGTTGTTGTTGCATCGGAACCGACACTAACTGACTGTGATTTATAGAATGATTCAAGTGATTCATGTCCTGAATCATCTGCTGTTGCTTCCAATCACTGATATTGATGTCGTTGTTTGCCTGCCATCGCATATCGTTAGCCCTTATATCCCCGTAATCATCAGGTGTGCCAATATGTCCATATAAAGGCTGATGAGATGACTGTTGAGGAAGTTTCGAACTCACCATATTATTACTTATATTACTTATGTTTTGGTTTAATATATCGAGAACTTTAATCATAGTCATAGCAAAAGCGTCCGCCTCTTCCTTCGAACTGAAATTCAGTCCATAAACTTGACGATTATCTCTCCACTGATGGAATGTAGGCGTCGCCTGATTATACTTAAGACCCTTAAGAATGGCGCAATTGATCACTACCTCGTGATCTTGTAATTTCCTTCCGACCACACGGAATGTATTGTTCTGTATGTGTTGGTAAATATGAACTCTTGACAAACCACTTGACGTTCCAGAAGGTAACCATTTCTTACTGTTGTCGTCGTAAAGCATTACCGAAGCGCGAGCCGATGCTATCGATGTCTCAGAACTATAGTTATATATTCAAATATTGTTGTTAATCATATTTGTTGTTAATCTCATCAATGATTACCTCATATTAAGTATTGTTCACAATATTCACTATTATTATAGTAATTTCGTTTAAATAAATAAATATCACAATTGTATTCAATTAATACATGATTTATTTGAAATACACATTATTTTAATTGTTGAGCTTTTCTTTGGCTTATTATCAAAAATTGAAATTGAAATGATCATTGAATTGTGTAACTAATCGACGATTGATTATATTTAGTTCACCATTCATACCATTCATGCTAACAAACTAACAAACGTTCATATCGTCATATGAGAGCAATGAGTGCAATGAAACCAATAACTATTTAATGAAATCTACATTTAAAACACACATTCAGTTATTCATATCATAAGACTGATAGATCTCGTTATACAGTATACAGTGTTCAGTATTCGTATGCAAGGCTTTAACTGTTAAAAGGGTGGGGATATCGATATAGGGATACGAATAATACTCATTATACTCAACTAATATAACCAAATTTGTTTATTATTATGAATCATGTTTATCGGTGTCCACAAAATGGTACTTTTTTAAACTATCGTTTCGTCGCTTAATTTACGCGTAATTTCGTTATAAAATGAATCTAAAATTTTGCGACACAAGTACTGCTTTTTTTTAAACAATCGTCAAATAATTGATGTTTTTTTGTGACAAACATTGTGAGTTTAGGGGCGAATAATAAATTTTGTTTGATACCAATATAATCAAATCTAACGTACAGTACATTATCATAGACTATCATAACGCTAAACTCAATTATATTTAATTTAAAGTTTTGTTGAAACTCAACCCCAATCCGTGTCTCTGTTTTGCTCTCACTTAACACTTACAACACTTACTTAACACTTCACAACTTTTCAATTACGATAATGTAATCAAACGACAAAATAACTTACTTTTTATTAGTACTTAACCGTCAGATGATTCATAATTAATTTATTGCTTTTATAATAAGACTTTAATGTAATTAATTTTTAAGTTTATATTAGTATCATATATTTAGATATATAAGCTTATACCGGTATTATTTGATTGATATTCGTTGAGTGGACATTCAAATATAAATATATTTATAAAATTTGGTATCAAAAAATGTGTATTAACGGTGAAAATGTTAATAACATGTTAACGAAATGTTTGCATTTAATTGATTCGCTAAAAGATCCGTATTTAGTGTCAAATTTTCAAAATTATTTCGGTGTTCATTATATCGATACCAACAAACCAAATACGAAACCAAACAAATTATTAACGAACGGATGCATCAAACAAAGCGATAACGAAACGCCAAACTCATCAAAATCACCAAAACATGTATCAAACGCCGAACAAACAGATATTACGGACAACAGTTCGGACACCGATTATTCATCGCACGATCAATACAAACAAATGCAAAATAATAGCGAATACGTGATCGAAAATAAATTCTGGTATTATTTGTTTTCGTTTGGAGCCAGTCTTGGGTACGAATTATTTTACGCCAGTTTTTTCCCGATTTGGTTCTGGAATATCGATAGCGCTGTTGGAAGACGTCTCGTGTAATATACGAAACTAACATTTAAACTCAATTTAAAATGAGTAATACTTAGTTATCATTTTATATGGTTTTTAGTCTAATATGGGTGATAATCATGTACATCGGACAAGCGCTTAAAGATGTGATTCAATGGCCTCGACCTATAGCTCCACCGGTTGTCGTTCTCGAACCCGAATACGCCATCGAATATGGTTGATATTAACTGATTGTTTCTCTAAGCTTATAAGTAATTAAATATTTTTGTTAATTAGGAATGCCTTCGACGCACGCAATGGTTGCCACAGCACTACCGGTTTCTTTAATTGTATTCACTATGAATCGTTATATTGTAAGTTATTATTAATTAATTCATTTATCACTTAAAATAATCATTGTTTCCATTGTTTACAGTATCCGACATGGATTGGAGTTATGATCGCAATCGTTTGGTGTGTTTTAGTTTGTGGAAGTCGACTATACCTTGGAATGCATTCACTACTCGTATGAGTGCTTTTTAATCGATTATGATTTGTAATTCAAATTCCGAATTTAGGATATTATCGCTGGATTGTTGTTAACAATTTTCTTATTAATAATAATAATTCCATTGGCGGACGCTATCGATCAGTTTCATTTGACGTGCGCTTATTCGCCACTCTTTACGATACCAATTATCGTTGTTTTAGCTATTATTTATCCGAAACCTAAAAGATGGTCGCCTGCACGCGGAGACACTTGCGTTATAATGGGTTCTGGCGCTGGAATTTTATTAGGATCGTGGCTTAATTATCAATTAAGTATCATTAAAGGGCCTCCACTGCCACCTCCTTTCCCAATAATATGGCCCGGATATGGAGTTTTTGGTTTATCTTTACTACGAATATCGATTGGGATTTTATGCATAGTTGCGGCGCGAGCTATTGGTAAAGTTTTTATATATTCCATGTTATGCAACCTTCGAAATCTTGATCCGAGAGATCCAAAATCAAAGATTCATGTTTCGGTTGAAATTCCGTGTAAAGTTATCACTTATATGACAATGGGTCTTACGATCACATATCTTTCACCATTAGTATTCCGAATTTTAAATATTGAGAGAGTAACTATGTTTACCGAAGTTTGACATTAATTATCATTTCCAATCATTTATTTGTGTTCAACATTTTTTCTAGAAATAATCCTTGAAGTATTTTATATTGAATTAACGATAAAATTTGTATTTAAAAGAATTTATACCAAAAAAGTATTATAATAGGAAAATTTTTAAAAATTCTTTGTAATTATTAAATTTTATATAATTACAAAGTGTTGAACATAAATAAATTTAGCTTAAACTTTCTTGTTATTACGCTTCCAAATGATTAATGACATTTAAAATTGTATATATATTTCATATTTTTTAAAATAATATATTAATTTAGAAATAAATTTTATGAATAAGATTTGTTAAATTTTTGATTGCTTTAATGAAATTAAAATTTATAAATATTAATAAATTTTATCGTTTATAATCAATTAATTTGTCTTGTTTTTAGTTCTAAGTTCTTATTTTAATTTTAAAATGTTTAAATAAATTTCATTTAAATTGTTTGCCATATATCTCTCAGTTTCTCTGTACGACGTAATAAATAATTTTTAAAATTGTTTCAACATAATGATTACGTATAAAAGTTTTCACACATCACTTAACCGTTTTGTCTGAATTGTAATGTTCATTGTAGAGTTTATATCAACTAGAGACCCAAAGCCCACATTTATTTCCCTCATGAAGAGCGATTAGAACGAACACACACAATAAAATTACAGCTTTTGAACAGTTAGTTTTATACACATTTAACATATTATACATTTTCTTATAATATTTTACATGATAAACACAAAAGTACTAATTTTGAAATATTATTTGCAATAATCTTTCTTTAAACAATAGAAAAAATTTCGATAATAAAAAAATATTTCTTAATTTTATTTGTAAATAGCTTAAAGTTAGACAATAACAGAAACAAATGCAAACATGTGTTATAAACAGAGATGGGAAAATTACTAAATTGTCCACATTTAAGGGACATATCCCCAAAGTTAATATAAAAATTAATATAAAAATGAGAAAAATAAAAAATTTTTTCATAAATCTAATTCAAAATATAATTTTTTAAAAGTTTGCATTGGTAAGTCTTATAAATAAATACACAAAAGTTAAAGTATGACCACATTTTTATTGATATAAACCGCATAATTTATTTAAAATTAATTTAAATTTAAAAAAAAAACTTTTATAGTCCAAAACATAAATTGAATAATTTAACAGATTTATATGTCCCCATTCTTGTCCCCATTTTTATCAAATACATGTCCCCAATTGTGTCCCCGAAATGTTCGAAATGTTGTCCCCATTTTCCGATCTCTGGTTATAAACAACAATACCGTTTGGATCTAAAGTTTGGAATAAGGCAAATAACTTTCACCAAAGATTGGATAAACAATACTTTACTTGCTTAGAATTTTAATCAGTAACACCTAAAACACCTGAAAATAGAAAGACTAACTTAATGTTATATCACTTATTAAACTTCAAAACTAAACTAAAACTTGAATGGAAAAACAGGTTTTAGGGATTAAAATACATAGCATTGTTTTTCCAATCTTTGGAGAATGTTATTTGCCTTATTCCAAACTTTTGATCCGAACGGTATATAGTAAAGTGACTCAATAACGATGTGACTTAATAACGATGACTTAAAGCCTACGCATTAATGTTTGAATATTTTGGCGTTTAAACTATTACTGTCTATGTGTTTATTGTTTATCGAAAAGTTGCATTATATTTATCATCGTTATTAAGCCACATCGTTAATGAGTCACTTTACTATAATTTGCACATTTAATATATTTAACGTCACAGAGTCTATAAATCGTGAAAAGTTGGTTTAAAAAAGAAGTCGACTTAGTGGTGCTAAATTATAGCGAAGTTACCCTTTAAAGAGTATATACAGTAAGTTAAGGCTAGGATGTTTGAGACAAATCAAGTTTTTTATAGTAATAATACTACTGTTTTAAATAAATGCGAGTTCGATTCATCTTAAAATCATTCAAATAAGATGTATTTGTTTATTTCGCTTGTTTGGTCTTATAAATAATACGAATTTGGGGAAAATTTATGATTTTAAATTGACGTCTGTCTAATTAAATGCAAAGTAAAATAAATCGAAATGTTTTAGTTTTGTGTTCAAATTAGTGTTGATTTTACTTTTGGAAGAAAAAGTAAAAGTTATGAATTTTTTGACTTTTTCTTTTACTCGAAGAAAAAGT
>JAQGAW010002289.1:0-15663 GCA_034698025.1 Phthiracarus crinitus | reverse complement strand
GGTATTTTAACTGGAAAGCTGTAAATTTAAAAGTATACAATTAACTGTAATTTGATTATTTAAATAGATTTAATAAGACTAATTAAATTCTATAAATATTATCTTTGAATAAGTTTAGTTTTGTATAATTTTTATATTTAGTTATATATACCATTTACATTTCATTTTATATTTAAAATAAATAACAAAAGATTTAAGAAATTATTTAATTCTAATTTTAAGGAAAAAGCAAACATTCAAAAAATTTGTAGATTTTTCATTTGTATGAAGAAGTCTTTAGTAAGCTTTCATTCATTATATGCATTTATCGTTTAATCGATATTGTAAAACGAGTAATTGATTAATTGCTTTATCGGAAAACCGAATGCATACGAAATTCCACAAGTTATAATATTTTATGAAAAAGAATTATATGATTCTATTTTTAAAAGATAATTATTATTTACTGTTTATATCAATACAATAAAAAACCTCAATTTGGAAAAGACTTCTGCCTAATCAGTGCACAAGACTAGTTATCAAACTAATAAAATTCCTAACAACTACTCAATAAACTTTATTCAATTATTAAATTCCTTAAAATTAAATATTATAGAAACAGATTTAATTATTATTTATTAATTTTTTTCTATAAATTTATTAATTAAATAAAAATTAAATAAAAACAAGAAAGATATGAACATACATAATGATGTCAATTTGCTATAATAATATCTTAATTTAACAAAATAGTTTGGAAAAATATTTATACATTTTAGATATGTTTTTTAAATTAAAACTTTTAATGACTTTTCTTCACTTTTTATCGAAGCCATATACAAGTCATATTCAGACTTTGTATAAATTTTATAAAATTGATTTTAAACTTCTATATGTTCAATAATATTTAATTATCAGGGCATTAAAATGAAAAAGGCAACATGAAATTAAGATAATTGTAATTAATTAATAAAATTTTACAATGTATCTTAGATGAATATTTCATTTTTGGTTCAGCAAGTATATGATTTTTATACATGTTTTGAATAAAAAAGCAAATAGTTTTTTAAAATCTTTTATATTTTAAAATAAATCTAATATAGTTAGTTTTAACCCCATTTATTATTGCTAATTTTGTACTTGTAAGTATTACCGCGATTTTTGGCTAGACAAAAATCTTTACATCCATCGATATTTGAATTATTATTTCGTTCATTTTCTTGAAGTTTTTATTCTGAATTCTCAGTAATTTTATCATAATATCCTTTGTTTTAAGTTTTTTAGATCATTTTTAACTAAATTATTGTCTTACTTGGTTAGGCGATTGCGTCTTCCTATGCAAGCATTACCATCTGCAGAAAAATCTCGCTCTACATTTTATGTTGAAGAAGAAGTAATTAAAATATTTAAGGCAATATCTTTTAAACCTTCAAAAGTTTTCTCTGATAAATCGTTATTCCAAAACAATTTTGGATCTCTTTTTAAATCACTTCGTGTAGTAGAGATGAAGTATTGCCAATTTTATCTAAATCTACCATTAGATTTAATGATTGAGTTGGAAATGTTTCCAAAGTTGACTCAATAAAAGCCTCAAATGGAAACATTGTTTCAATGTTTTGAGGTTGTGAATCAACTGTTTCTATTCTATTTTGTTTTGGTATAAATTTTTTAGTAAAATCTTTTATAAAATTTTTCGCAATATTGAATTGTTGTTCCGAAAGTATTTTAGAAAAGCGAGGAACTAAAAAATTTGATGTTATATATAAAGCTTCATTAAAATCTTTATTTGTTGGATCAATGAAACGATTAAATCTTAATTCCAAATCTTCTTTTAAATTCAAAGCTAATGTTTTCATTTTCTAATTTGTCGAAAAAAATTCTGTAAATGATGCTTCAAAAACATTATAGAGGAACAAATTTTTGATACGGTTGTTTCATTATCACAACTCAATTCGTTTGTTAAATCATGGAAAGGTTTGAATAAATTTACAATATGTTTTTAGTTATCCCATTCTTTTTGCCGTTATCTATTGATTTATTCTTCATAACAAATATTATCTACAATAACTTTTTAAAATTTCATTAAGTTTACCCGAACTTCGAAATTTTTTAATTTAAAACATTTTTTAATGTTCCAGAATCTTTCCAACTTTTAATACACTTATTTACGACACATTGAAGGACATGAATCAAACAACTATTTCTTACAATATTTATTTCTTTAAATTTTGAATGTAATACTGTTTCCTCAACTACAATATCATTTTCGCCATGATTATATTCAATATCAATATCTTGAATTATTGTATCACATTCTTCAGAAATTATTTCAAAATTTTCAACATCTTCCTTATCAGTCCATTCTAATTTAAAAGCTTTTACCATATTTGATCCGTTATCGGTAATGATTCGAAATATCTTTTCATACGGAATGTTATATTCATTTATAACTTCTTGAATTTTATCTCTTATTCGCTCTGCAGTATTTGGATAATTAAAAAGTTTTAAGCTTAAAGTCAAAGGTACTTTTTCACTTTTAATATTGTTATAAAAATATGTTGTTAATCCCAAATAGGACTCTGAAAGTCCTTTTTTGCTGCAAATATCAGCTCCTAAACTTATTGTTTTTGATATTTCTATTAGTTCTATAATTTCTAATTTTGATTGGTTGTAAACATTTAATCATTTTTTAATCATTCCATTTCTTTCAGGAATTGGTAATTTGTCATCCAAAAATAAGATTAAGTCTCTAAATTCTTGTTTTTCAACTATTGAAATTGGTATTGATGTTGTTGATAATAAATTTACTAATCTTGATATAAAACCCTTTTCTTTAGGATCATTTTTATTATACTTTTTGATAGATTGTGATTTAACAAAAGATGATATAATAAACTGAGAACTATCACTTTCTTTAGATTTTGATTTTTTATTTTTTATTTTTATTTCTGATTCACAATATTCTTCAAATTCATCTTTATGATTAGTTCTAAGATAAGTTTCTAAGTTAGATGTTCTTTTTCCTTTAATTTCTTTTTTGAATTCTTGTACTAAACACATAGATTTGTCTGAATCTCTATTATAATTTAAATAATTATGAATTCAATTTTCTAATGTCCTGCCAACTGTTTTACTTTTAAATTTTTCACTTGTTTTTGAAGAAACCATTAAAACATCAAATGCTGTTACATTTTGGCTTTTCTCACAACGATAATCATAATAATCTACTTTAAACATGATTGATTTAACTATTTTCTAATTTTAATGATATTTCTATTGAACTAAATATTTCCCATAATTAAATTCTATTAGTCGGCAATTCCGATGAAAATTATATTATTGTAAAATAGAGAATCATATCTAAACAACTCAATATAATTTATTCACATAAAAATTAAATTTCACATGTGTTTCACAAAGAATTCACAAATTAGTAAATAGTATTATTTTTTAATACAAAAAATATTTATTAACAATAGTTTCAATCAAAATTGTTTTAAAAATATTTTTATGATATATTGATTTTATCTGTGCAAAAGCGATATTCAAATAATTTTTGCTTTAGATGTTTACACATTATGCTTTTTAGATTTTATTTTATTTTATTAGAGTTTTGAAATTTGGGATTATTAAACGTTTATTTATTGAATTGATTCTTGTATTGGTTTACTTAATTAAAATATACACAAAAAATTTTATAAACCTATCCCGAAAAGGTGATAAATAAATTTATTGCATTCTTATTTGATTCCTCATATGACTCATAAAATATTTTGTTGCTTTATATCAGTTAAGTATAATAGTTAGACTAATAGGCATTATTCAAATAAAAATTATTATTTTTGTATAATAAAGAGATACAAAATCTATTGCATTTGTTGATAATCTGTGAACGCAAAAAATAATTTTACCTTTATAAATAATTTGTATTTTGATTTTGATTTTTAAAAATGATTACTTTTAAATTGTATTTTGATTTAGATTTCTACAATTATTTCTATTTTGATTGTATTTTGATTTTGATTCAAAAATCAAAACAACACTAATTTGCAGTTTATTTTTTAGTTAGTTTTTAGTAGTGTATTGTTTTAATTTTTTGAATTTTGATTGTATTTTGATTTTGCTTTTGATAAAAATTATAATTTAAATTGTATTTTGATTTTTGTCAAAATACAATATTGATTTCGTATTTTAATTTTGATTTTCTGTACAAATAATTTTTAGGATTTACAATTTGATTTTGATTTTTTTATAAAACTTTTATTTAAATTGTATTTTGATTGTATTTTGCAATTTTAAAATCATTATGATTGTATTTTGATTGTATTTTCAGTAATAAATTCTATTTTGATTGTATTTTAATTTTGATTAATCAAAATCAAAAGTCGAAATTAATTTTGATTTTTAATTTAATTTCAAAAAGCGATTCAACACCATTATAAACATTAAAATAATCAAATTTTATTAAATTTAAATTTTTTTGGCACTTACTAATATCCTAAAAGAGCTTTCTATTTATTAAAATTTCAATTATTAATGAATAACATTTTATCGAATAAAATATTACAAAATTTACAATTTTTAATATTTATAGATTCAAATGGATTAGACTAAAATAAAAATGCAAATTTTGTTAATTTTTTTACTGATATAAATTTTTATATTTGTATATTATTTATATCGTATTCAAAAGTTTGTAGCACTTTTTAAAATGTTTGAGCAAACTCCGTTTTGATATGTAATTATTTGTTTATCTATTAAATTTTATTAAAGGTAATTGATTGAAATTCCTAATATAATACTTAAACCTTATTAATAAATAATAAAGAGAATAAACATTCAATATAAGCTCAATTTGTATCATAAGATTTATTTAAAAAGTAAGGTCAGTTGTTTAAGTGCTACAAATTATTTTTGTTAATTTAAATAATATAAATATTAATTACAATGTTGTTGATTTTCATTATATTTTAAATTTGTATTTACATTGTATAATTAGGTGGTATAGTGATAGTGATGAGTAAAGGGTGGATTTTCAGGAACAAATTCCATTTATTAATATAGAGAAAAAATCCCTTAATAAATATAGAGACCTGTCTACATAAACACATACAGACAGACAGAAAAGACAAATCCAATAGCTCCTTTGGACAAAGTGAGTTAAAAATGTGCTAAAATGCGCCAAATATGGGAAAATAAACGTCAAAAATTGAACTAAATATGGTCTAATAACGTACAAATAGAGCTTAAAATAGTTTAAAAATGAGAATTAAATTCTAAAAATAGACTAAACGTTGGTTTAAAAAATCAAAAATGGCTTTAAAAACTATTATTTAATGTTAATAATAGGAAATTTATTGATAAAGTATTGTTTTAAAGTTATATCTTTATTTTCATTCTAAAGTAAATCATTGATTCTTTGCTTAATTCATTTTTTTCTGTTCCCATTATTCTAATTTAAAATTTAAGTTTACTTTTATGTTTTAAAAATCAACATTACCTAATATCGAGAAAGTTTCTTTTCAGACCGAAATTTAAAGTAGAATATAAGACGAATTTATACACTATAACAAATCATTACACCAATAATTTTAATTATTTTAACATAACCCAAAGGAGATAATAGTTTTGACATTTCTGTCTTTATGTCGTGTCCGTATTATATATGTCTTAATATTTATTATGGGATTTCTAAAATGGCTTAAATTGATTAAATGAGCTAGAAATAACTAATAAAGATGATATAATCTTTTATAACCACCGAATATTCTGCGTGCGCATTGCATAGTTCGTCTCATCACTAAAGTGGACTTTCCTTGTAAATCCCGGATTTTTTATTTGATCGCAGGACAGGGAGATTAATAAATTAACTTCTATTAAGTTTAAATAATTTATTAAAAGTATTTTTATTTCCTCGCTTTTCTCTGATTTTGTATACAATTTAAATTAAAAAAATTTCGAAAAGAAAAGTAAAAGAAATAAAATATTAAACCTGTAAGTAAAACAACACAAATCATTGCTAATAAAAAATAATACTTAATAACTGTAAAATAATTCAAATTATAAATGAAATATTATGAGTTAAAATTATTTAGTAAGTATTTGGATATTTCAGTCGTTACTGTTCTTTTTATTGGGATTTACTATTATTCTAAGTATTAATAAAATATATAATCATAAATATGGATTAATTAAATAAATTTTGGGTTTTATAAATCTAGTTAACAGATTTGACACTTACCCCTGCCATTTATATAATTTTTTATTACCATGAGGCTACACAACAACAGAATACAAGTGGAATTTTACAATTATGTCATTAATATTTTATAATTACAGATTTTAAGTTGCTTTTGTTGAATTGATAATATCAAAAAATACTAATTATATTTGCATCTATAAAAGCAGGTTTAACATTTTTATATGACTTTGAAAAAGCCATATAATGGATTTGCCTTTGTACACTTCCTTTGTACATTTTTTTAAAAGACTCCTATCTTCAATAAAAAAACTTCTATCATCCAAAATTCTCTTTAGTAATATAAAATTATGCCAATAAATCGATAAAAATGCTATAAAAAAGACTTCTATGGCAATTTATCGTCTGATAAAATGGAATTTTTGAAATATGCCAATTTTTGTCGTATAAAATAGATTTTTTGACATATGCTACTCACTAGCATTTATAGTGCCAACATTTTGAAATATAAATTGGAGGATATTATAACCTTACTTGTTCTTTCTTAATTAATTTAAACCATATTTATAGAATCCTATTACAATAAATTTTTAAAGATTTTATTTACTTTTATATAATATTTATAATGTTGTGAATAGTACATCAGAGGAAAAGTCACACATTTTTAATTTTTAAAACTAAATTATTAATTTATTCAATTCAAAACCAATACGCAAAATTAAGAAGACAGTGCGTTAAAGGGTCAATGAGGAAAATGTGAAGTAACGAAAGTAATCGCAGAAATGAGAAACAATCAAATAAAAGAGCAAGTCATGATCAATAAAGAAGGCACGAAGAGCAAAGTAAATATGCGATAGCTCATCAATTAGCTCGTCGATATCAGGAAAAAAGGTTCGAAGAACAGCAGAGTAAAGATACTACAGCTCACCTAATGTCTCGTCAGGATTATGATATGAGACGCGAAGAAAATGAAAGAAGAGCATGTGCTCAAAAAATTTCTTAATACTTTATTAATTTCGAAAAATTGTCACAACAAAATGAATCGAACATTAAAAGTGAACCAGCAATTGTTTATAATAGTTAAAATTGGCTAATGTTTGCTTCTTCAATATTTAAGAGAATTTAAAGGTGCGTTGTATAGTAAAGGTGATAGCTAGAATTTCTTAATACCGTATGTTCAACAATATCAACAGAAGTGAACCTTTGTTATTCGTGCTTTAGTAATTTAGTGCAGAATAGGATGCAAAGACCTTGTTGTCAAAACTGTTTTACATTCAATAAAATACCTACTGAACTACACATGAAATCTATCAACACTTGAAAAACTTATGATATAACCACGAATTCCGTTTATGCAATTTAAACCACTTGGTATTGATAAACAGTTCAGACTTCAAAGCAATGCCTTGAATTTACCCTATATCCTCCAAAACATCTGTATGCATTTTAGGGTGTTTAGTTAGCAACACGCATTCTGTTCAAAAAAATTAAAACTTAAAATGTTTTTAAAATCATATTTCAAATTTGAGGCAGTTCAACCTGCTGTGATTCATAACAAAGCAAAAAATTTATTTACTACACCATTGTACCAGATGGAAAATAACAACATCTCTAATGACTGGCATAATTAACACAACAATTGAATAGAAGATAAACAATTAAGATAAGCAGGACGAACAAGTAATAGCTGAAAAAAAGGAACTGAATGGAAGAAAATGGTTGAGCCAGACAATGTTATAACGAACTCAACTCAGGCAATATAATAGTACTTCAATCGTATTAGCGCCTGGAGAAGGTAATCACAAACTAACGTTCTTTCGAGACACTTTAAAGACACGCTAAAGAACTTTCGATTCCTATTATATACCGTCATAATTCTAACGCATCAAATGCTGACATATGTAAGTGGGACTTGCGTAATAAAGATCGATTTATCTGTAAACCAGATAAAAATATTTCTGATCAAATAAATTTGTTTTTGGTGGAGCAGGAGACAGCAAATCAAAATTAATTAGTGCTATAAATCAGTCACTATTGCGAAAAATTTAGCTCACTTCCAGGATTCTATTTAAGTTCTGCTTTGCGCACGAACAATAAAAGCAGCGTTTAATATTGGTAGAATTACTATGCATGCAACATTTTCATTACAAACAAACCAGTGTAAAGTTGACGTTAATAATTTAAATGCTGACTTAAGAAATACATTTCATTCTAAAAAGTGAAAGTTACAAGAGAAATCCGCGGTAAACCGCGGAGAATGATGCCCACATCTAATACATCCCACTGTGACAGTACTTAAGTATACTATATTAGAGAGTTTAATTATGAGTTATCAACTGTAACAGTAAAATACAATGCTTTTGTAAATAACACTGAGAGCACATGCGGTAATTAAACATAAAACAATTACGAAGTACATGTACACACAAACAACCAATAAAATGTAAACAAAGATAACAGAGAATAGTAAGATTTATAATAATAGATTAAATTTCTATGGTTAGCATAACGATGCTAAAGCAAATTATTTTTCGTCTAAAATAAATATTTCTACAACAGAACGATTTTCTGTAAAATAAGTGATATGTTTTGGCGATTTTCACCAGTTAAGCCTAAAAAAGATAAATTTGTTTTTCAGTCGAGTAGCAGTAAATATGATCCATTGTTTGCGAATACTTTATGGGAACTTTTACTACTTACGAACTAACGGAAATAATGCGTCAAAAAAATGATTTATATTTTGAGAATGCTTTGAATAATTTAGCCGTAGGCTCTTGCACATCAAAAGATAATTTATTATTTAAGTCAAGAGAATTAGGTAAATTAAAAGTACAGTCACCAAGTAAAACAATTCGACTATTCAAAACAAACAAAGAAGTAGACGCTTATAATCGAAAAGCAATTTCAAAAAATATAAATTAGAAATACATTAATAATGCACAAGATATAGCTGTTATAGAGGATTCTTTGAATGTAATAAAATTTGCAATAAATATTATTAAAAATCTATGCTGCTCTAAATCTCTAGGATTTCCATCTTCAATTGTTTTAAAAGAAAACACAATTTACGTGGTAACTGTAAACGTAGATATTTAGGATGGTTTAGTAAACGGTGCTAACGGGATAATTAAGAAAGCTTAAATGAAAAACAAATTATAGTTTGGATTAAATTTTTTGAAGAGAAGGTTGGATCAAACGGTTGATTCAAACATTAATTTATAAATTCGATTCAAATACATTATTAAATTGACTCCATTTTAACTAATAACATCACCAATGTGCATCAACTTTTAATTAATTTAATACATTGATCTTTAAGATAAGCGAAATTAAAATAGTTGTTAACAATTTTAATGATTCCCATAATTTAATTTAATATAAATGCTACTTATTTATTAAAATTTACAACGTTCAAGTTGAAAATAAACAATTGCAAATTTGTATACTATTACTGGTTTTGAGAAAAACGTGAGTATCATATACAATGTCTGTTTTATATAAAATTAAAAACGTAATAAAGTAATAAAGTTAAATTTAAATAAATATAGTTTAATTCATATTATAAATTTTCAAAATAAAAGCTTTGAATAAGCTATTAAGTATTAATGAATATATAAGCATAGTCTTTCCTCTTTTAGACTAATTTATAAAATTCTTTGACAACAATTATTAAAGTAACTAATACTATTAACATATTTTGTACATTACACATCAATATTATCAAAATAAACTAAAACAAGAAAGAGTATGAACATTCACAATGAGCTCACTTTGAGATATATTCTATTTTAATTCAATATTATAGTCAATTTTTTTCTGTATTAAGTACTTTTGACAACTAAATTATTTATTATATTGTTGCAAAACTATATTTTATTTTTGTTTGTATGCAGTAATTACTTTTAGTAAATATTGTTTAAATGAAAAAAATTTATATTTTTATAAAATATTGTTGTAAATAGCACTTCATTCAGTGTATTATAAGTTTTTGATTCAGTTTTGCTTTAGCTTTGGAGAAAGTGGGCTAAAAATACAATATTTTATTGTTGTTTATAAATTCTTTAAAAGATTTACTAAATATTATAAACTGTCAAAATATTTAAATTTTTAATTATTATTTTTAAATTAAACTTTACATTTGAATTACATGGTATAGTTAACAACTTTTAATTTTTTTATGTAATGAAAGTAGTGTTATTTCAATATAAAATTTAACATCATATTTAAATTTCGAATTCATTTGAATATTTTAATTTTTCATTGCATTTCAATTTTAATTTCATTTCTATTTTTTGAATTTGATTTAGAAAAATAAAAATACTATCAAAATGAAATAAAATAATTTAAAATATGTAAGATACAATCAAAATACAAATTAAATATAAAATTTTCAAAAAAATGAAAAATTAAATTGAAAATTTCAATTAAATTTTATTTTAATTTTTATCAATTTTGAATTTATGAATCAAAATTGAAAATAATTGTAAAAATTAAAATAAAATTTAAATTAATATTTTCACTGAAATCAAAAACCTATTTCTTTTGAATAGATTTTTTGAGCGTAATTCTTAATCAAAATACAATTAAAATGAAAAATATCAAATCGATAAAATACAAATTTTCACTCATATTAAAATCAACATGGACTTTTAGTATTAAATAAATAATATTAATATTAAATATTTAACCAAATTTAGAAAGAGAATCAGTGTTTATTTCAAAACAATATTTCTTTTTCAAAATTTAATCTGCATATAGACGCCATTAATCAGTTTTACTTCTATTAAAACGGCCATTCATTCGAAGTTGGCACATACCATTCAGCGTTACAATGGCTTTTTAACACCGCAAGGATAGTTTGGCGTATCTTTCGATGGTCAGTGCTTTTCTCCCAATACGAATTCAAAATCATACACCGTCCTGGATCATAAAATAATGTTCAAGATGGCCATAATACGCCCTTAACGTCATTAAGTTATGAAACCGTTAGACCTTTGAAATAAATCACAAAAAAATCATGTCCATTACAACACATACAGTGCTCCACAAATAATTCTCTGTGTTAAATGTAAAACTATTATTAAAGCCATAGTTCCGCAAACACAGAAAATGGCATTTATAAAGTACTTCCATTATGATTATGACCATCCAAGAAATAGTAAAACTCGTCACAGCTCAATTTTATTAGCCATTACTCGCGTCTGACATCAAAACTACATACGCACTTGTTATTCATGCAAACACGTAAAAACTACTAACAAAGAACCTTTAATACTTTATAGCCAATTCATTCACCTGATAGTCCAATGGAAATAATTGCATTGGAAACGATTGTTCTTGGAAAAGAAGATTCCAAAATTAAATCCAAATAAATGCAGGTCTTAATAAACCATCACTCACGTTATATATTGGCCTTTTAGACAAAATTGAACTGAACAGAAGCAATTAATACCATTTATCACGTTTTTCGTTATTCATGTCCAACAATACAACTTATAACGCTATAAACTTCAATTCAAAAATTCTGCGTCGCCATCTACAATCTTACCGGTGTAAGCACGCGTTCATGAAAACATAATAAACGGGAACTAAAGGTCTTTGTGAAATGGATAACCATAAAATAATCACCAAAATCCGACTATTAATGCTAGATAACCTAAAAAGAAAATGGTGCTCTCCTGCCTTAAGCAATTTTCTCGTATAATAAAGAGCAAAAGCCACACGACGTCACTGTCTTCTCCTTTTAGGCATTTGTCAGTACATTACAATCAGAATTATATATTGAAAGCAAGAAAAATAGCCTTTTCACGATAAAATTCAATAAAATAAAAAACAAACAACGATTGGTCGTCGACAAATAATCATCCATTTTTATTACAGTTGATCTCGTTTTGAGTAATTTTTCGCATAATCATCATTAATAAAAAGAAGACCGCGTGCAAATGAATGGCTAATTCAAATATTAGAAAAGAATGGTTCCGAAAAATATATTATCGTCCGTTTTAACCCATCATTTCAAAATGGAACACATTTTATAGACAAAAACAGTGTACACGTGTCGCAACTTCTATCGTATCATGTATGACCAATATAAAATACCGGAAAATGATACAAAATAATATAACAAAAATAAATTTTATTGCTATACTTTCAATGTATAAGCATTTCACTTAAACCACAGCACAATTGTATTTATTAAGATCACATACTTACTCTAACTGATCAATATTTTATTAATTAGAATACTTTCAGCTTAGTCAAAACACACATTCCTTACAACACTCTTTTTCTCTGTAAACATTATATATGCTTATTTTCGTCGCACTTATTATTATTTTTATCATAACTCTCAACACATTAACATTAAGCTTAAAATGAAATAAATAGCAATTACTTGTAACAATATTTCTATGTGCTTATGTCCGCAATGTATTAAAAAAATTGTTCGTTTATGAATAATTTGTGTTTTTATTTATTTTTTTGTTAGATTTGAATCAAATTGTTATGCTAAATTCGTTCCACAATCACAATATCTCTAAACAGTTACTCTTAAATCGAATTTTCATTATAAATGCGTGTCATTTTTTATTCACGTTTATAAAAATATAGGCGCGCTTAAATTTTTGTATGAATACCACACATAGGCTGTTATTAGGCATCACTCATTCACGTGATAAGATCACATATGCACACACTCTTAAAGTTACACGCGTAATACAGTATAAAATAAAAGAAAA
Source organism: Phthiracarus crinitus (assembly GCA_034698025.1). NCBI lineage: Eukaryota > Metazoa > Arthropoda > Arachnida > Sarcoptiformes > Phthiracaridae > Phthiracarus > Phthiracarus crinitus. Next base: position 2,748 of record JAQGAW010002289.1, on the reverse strand, counting down.
TTAAATTATCTAAAAATTTATAGAAGTTAAATAATTTTTTACAATAATTTTTTGTAAATATTTTATTTGTTCTAATCATTATTATAAAGAATTAATAAACTGCAAAGATTGTTATTAATGGTAAAATTTTATAATTTTTTTATATTAAAAATATTAATTTGATTATTAATAAACTTCCGTTCTATGAATTCTAAAAATATATTAAAAATTGCTTGGAATTATGTCAATGTACTTGATATTAAATGTTAAAATTTTTAAGATTTTTGGGATAAATATATAAAACCAAACACAAACCTTGTGTTGTCAAAAAAAATTAAACAAAGACAAATTTATTTTTAAATCATCTGAAATAAATTCAGAAAAATAGTAAAAATTGATATTAATTCAATTATTTGCTAAAATTAACACTTAATTCTAACAATCTTATAATAAACACATATAATATATTAATTTTATTTCATATATTTTAATTAAATATTTAAAATATTAATTTTTAAAAAGAATTAATTATTGAGAAATTAATATAATCTTTAAAATATTTTTAAAAGAAATTAAATTCCACTTGCAGGAGATTTAAAATTATTAAGTGTTAAATTATTAGCTAATTATAAGTAATACTTCAGAACCAACCGCAAAACAAACGAGAATTATTGGTCTATATTAATAAATGTATTAATAAGTGTAAAATATATTTTATTTGTTAGTGATATTAATGTAAAGGCTATGAATGAAAATTAAAAATAATATCAATTTAATCTTTAATGCGTTTATTTTTAAGTTTTAAAATACTTATTTACTCTTATAATTAGAAATTTAGTAAGATTTATTTAGTTATAATCTTAACAAATATTAAAAAAATAAACAGTAAAAAATTATTAATTAAATAACTTAGTTTTTATTAGAAATAGATTAATAAATTTTGGATTACGGTCAATTTGGAATTAATATTTAGGTCACAAAATAATGAATTTTATTTCAAATATAAAATCAAATTAATTGTAATGGTATATAAAAAAATACCTACCTTATTTTTTAAATCTTTAAAGTCACAACAACAATTAATATCTATTTTTTATTAGAATCATAGCCCTTCTGTCAAAGGACTAAATTTATTTTGTTTTATATATAACTTTGGCTTTTTATAAATGTCTGCTAAAATGTATCAAACAAGTCTGTTTCATTGCACGCTTAGTTGTGAGAAGCTTCTATTAGTACATAACCGGTCAATTTATTTAACAAAGCTTTTTTAATTGACAATCTTAATACTGCCGCCGCTAAAATCTGTGTCTGCTTTTGTCAAATTGTTTTAAATAAACAAATTTTGAATGTGACGCAACTTTTGAATAGGATTGAATGTCTGATTGTTATTGCTTGCCTGAGCTCGATATATTTTTGGAAACGTTATCTCTTTTGCCTTCTTATTTAAACATTTAATTATTTTAAACCCAAAATTATAACAATAAAAAATCATAAAAAAATTAGGTTTTATTTAAATTTCATATTATTATTTACCAATTCTTTTAAGCCGGCTTAAACTTCAGAAATTTTTAAAATAATGAAAAACATTAAATTAATATGAACTAATTAAATAGGCCGAATGTAATAACCATTATCAAGACTAATATATACATTAAAAATTTAATTTACAATTCTCTTGGTAATTTAGATTTTTGAAACAGTATTATATATAAGTATTAAATGTCAAAATCTATTCAAAAAAGATTCAATTGTATTTTACTTTTCTTTTTAATTTATATTTTAATATCAATTGTATTTTACTTTTTCTTTTATTGCAAATACTAATTTTAATTGAATTTTATTTTCTCTGAATCGAAAGTAAAAGTAAAAATATTTCAAAAAGACAAACAAAACTAAAAAATTAAATGAATTTTCAGGGGAGAATCCAAAAAGATGTACGAATTAATTTTATAGATATATTAAAGTTTATAAATAATTATTATTTACAGCTATTTAAAAAATAGTATTTTGAAAATTTTTGCAGTGATTAAGTAATAGAAAAATTTTAAAATATTTTTCATTTTTATTATTATAAAATTATTTTTTAATTTTCGTATATGGTTTTATTGATTATATGTAAAAACTTTAAAAGAAGATATCATATAAACTTTATAAGTTTTGAAATCATATATTATATATTAAAAAATACAAATAAAAGTATTAAAAGAAATTTTTTAAATAGGAAATAATTTTTTTTTTGTTATTCTAATATATTAAAAATATATAAACATTAAGTAGAATTTAAGTAATCTGCCAAAATTAAACTCATTTTGACATGAACATTATATAAAATATTTTTTACCTGACTTAAAATTTATCATATATATGAATTTGACCCTATTTGTCCGTTCGTGCACTCTTTATAATTATTAAAGGATATTATCTTTATATTTATTAAGGGATTTCACCAATTTTTTATCTGACTTTTCAAAATTCAGATATATGGATTTGCCCCTGTTTGTCCGTCCGTCTGTCGTCACACTTTATGTTTATTTAGGGAAATTTTCTCTATATTAATTAAGGGATTTTACAATTCAAAAAAGACTCCTATCTCCCTTTTTTAACATAAAGAACAAAAAAGACTCATATCTTCAAAAAAAAAACCCTTTATTAACATAAGAAACAAAAGACTCCTATCTTTAAAAGTAATTTTAAAAAAAGACTCCTATCTCCAAACGATAAAAACATTGTTTAAACGAAAAAAATTTATTATTTAAAAGCAATATATTC
>JAQGAW010002288.1:0-15677 GCA_034698025.1 Phthiracarus crinitus | reverse complement strand
TAAATCACGCTTGGGAGTCCAGGTCCGAGTCCGAGTCTTTGGTAAAGACCCGAAAGACTCGGACCTGGACATCTATACTTGGGCACTAATTATTTTATGATTTAAATGACAATTCTAGTCGATTTAAATAATTAGACTTTTTTAAATATTTTTGATGCGAAGACAATAATTATCGCACAAATACAACCAGTTTATAAGTTATAAATTTTAACCCTTAGAATTTTTAAAATTATGGGAGATATTATATTAAAGGACATATTAGATCTGTTGAAAAGTTATAACCCCCAATTAAAAAATATTAGAATTTTTAGAATATTTGCTATCATCTTCAAAATTTTGCTACATTAATATTTTAAATCAAAAGGCCCGAGCCAGGTAATTTGTGTTTCGGGTCCGCTAAAGGCCGATATATACTCTTATTCTAGATAAAAATAATGTTGTACTTGTTTATTATCTTATAAATTCATTTGGAAGATGACAATCGCCATCGACCCTACCAAATTCCTCACTAAAATCAATCCATATCTTTAGAAAAATCAGCAGAAAGTTGCAGCACTTTCGAATTTCACTAGAAAGTCACACTAAATCGAAACTATGAGAGTGTTTGACTCTCTTTTTTATTAAACATGTTAATCTGAAATTTAATCAGCATTATTTAGTATTGTTTTAGTGTGAACTGTTAATTTCTGCTATGCACCTTCGTCAACATAAGGCTGAGATGAGCTCACGACAAGATTACGCGAATCCTCTCAAGTTTGTGACATCTCTGTCACTGTTATTTATCGATAAAAGTTAAAACTCTTAGTTTTGTTTGTCTCATAATTTGTATTTTCAATAATTAATCGTTTTCAATATGTTTGATAAGTAATACGATGACAAATGCTTAAAATAAAAACTATAATTGTTTTATATAATAATGATTTTTGTATTTTACTAATACTAATCACATTTTATCTGGTTTTTGAAGTGATCGGTTTAGACTACAAAGACTCCCGACTTCTAAGCTATTAAATAATAAGTGCTGAAACTAATAAACAGAAATGAATAAATATTTTATAGAAAGCAATAAACGCTTTAATTTATTTAAATAAGAAAGCAATAAACGCTTTAAGAGTAAATAATTTTAATAACTGTTTAAAAAGTAAAGTAACCATAAGTGTGTGACAATTGTCGAGAGTACGGATAGTGTTTCCGCTAAGTGTTAAACGTAACGCAAATAAGGAAATATGTTGTTGTCGCTGGAGATTTACCGTAACCCTTGATATCGATTAGCCACCGATATCGTAATACGTTTGGCGCGAGTGGCACTTCAGGCGTGATTCAAGGCTAAGCCTAACTATCTGATAAATTTTATTTAAGTCTTATTTTTATCCGCTCTATTCAATCGCTTATATTTAACGTATGAAAACGGAATCCAAATAGTTAGGTATAAGCTTTAAACTGTACGCAATCTGCCAAGAAATTTATTAACTATACCGGTTAACTGGTGGACGACTCCAGTCACTATTTCTTGATTTATTGCAAATCTATAAACAAGCCGACGACATGGTCGCCGAATCGGGTAATCTTGGCCTTAAGATAATAGTTAAATTGTCAATAAAAAGCCATTTGACGGTCCTATTTGGGTTATTCTGGGCGATTCAGATCGTGTCGGTTCCAAAATTGGTGGATGTGCCGGGTAGATAATTGTTCTACTATTTTATCGCTTTCTTCTGGACTATCAAAGCCAAGTGGCAATAAGAAAGTTTCAATGGGTTTAAATCCTTAGCGAAACCCAGCCGTCAATTAAGACGTAAGTTTAGGCGAAAAGTAATTTTATCCCGCTGTTGAAAACAAAATCAGTTCAATTGGAAATTAAATAGGAGTTAGTCATTTGTACAGAATCGTGAGCGAACGAAATAATTTCGATCCTTGGACCTAATTTTAGCCAAACCTATGGTTTAGCCAAAAACAGGGTGTAGCTCAAATTCCTTGTTAAACGAGAATAACTTTTAAATAAGTATTAAATAAATATCGGAAATCATTAGTTCACAACTCGAATATCTAAACATTAAAGTAGGCAAATAAATCTAAGCCATTTAGCAATTTAGGTTATAAAGAGAATTTAACCCTAAATAAATTTCTAAAGGCCTAGTCCAAAAATGTTTAAAATGCAAAATAATTATTTATAAATACGATAAAAAAATATCCAATAAATCAAAGATTTACAAATAAAAATTTTTTAACATATGTAACGTTAATAATTTTCGTTTTAAAAGTATTTTTTAAAATTATTTTCTTTGGAAGTAAATTATTTTTAAAAATTAACAATTTTATTATTAATGTTCTATAAATGCATTAAATTTTATAATTTTTTTTGATCGTATTTAAATAATTATTTTGCATTTTAAACATTTTTGTTTTTACCAGCCAAAACGGCTATGTAATATACTACTACTTACTTTTTATTTATAGACAATTATGTCTAGACATTAGGTTTTGCCAAATTTGAAAACTTTCCCTTCCTTTTTTTGGTCCAATATTTTTTGGTAATTATCATTTTATGCCCTATAACAATAACCCCACTTTTTATTGTGCATGATTTTTCTATCATCACTTAAAATTTTTTTAAAGATTTATAACCCCGAAAAAAAATTAAGAAATTTTTTTGAAAAAACTTATAAAGTATAATAATATCTAATAATTAAGAATAAATCAAATTATTATCTTAAGCGGTTTAGGAGAAATAAAATAATTTGTCTTAAAAGTATTTATTTTTTAGGGCGCCCCCTTTAGGGATTTTAAAAATTCGTCTTCAGCCAAAATGCTTACAATTTTGTCCTTTTTCATAAAAAAATTATTATATTTGAATTCCTTTCATGGGCCGCAAGCCTATTGAAGTTAACTTTTTAAGTTAAAAATTATTTTAACTTTTAATAATTTATTAAAACCCAGCGCTCATAAAACAAGGTTAAGAAGAATTCATAATCTCAGAGTGACCCAAATAAGTTGAGTGCACTACTTAATCCCTTGTGTATGATAACTCGCTCTAAAAGGTTGAATACTATAAACCAAACTCCGCTATACTGCTTGAAAGTAATAAACCTTAGAGAAAGGTCTATCATAATAGAAAATTCCAATGATAATGTAAATCATGACCCATTTAATAATTTTGATAATATTCAAAATTTTTCAAGAGTAGAATTGTAGGATTTTATAGGAACCCAAATCTTCTCCCGCACTAAACCATATATTTAGGTCGCCCTTTATAGCACTAGCAATGAGAATCACACCTTTTTCACACTTTATATATGAGTACTCTATTGTATTAAAATTTTTCGTGTCAAGGTTTGTGACCTCAACTCAAACTAACCAATATTATTAGAGTGAATTCACAAAATATCTGAAATTTATTCGCAAACGTGAAAAAAAACATCTTTATGATAGCATAACAAACGCATTTATTTATATTAGCATTAATTTCCAAAATCTACTTTAATAAATGTCTGGATTCGAAAAGTCACGATTTATTGATTTAAGTAAAACAGATGAGGAAGAGTTAAGCTGTAGTATATGTTTGAATATACTAAACGATCCAATGGTTACGCCGTGCTGTAGACATACGTATTGCGCAAACTGTATTAAGCAATGGCTTCACGAGAACAATACATGTCCGAATGATCGAAGCAATATTAACACTAATCAGCTTACAAACGCTCCAAGAATTATCATTAATCTATTGAATAAATTGAAAGTTTTGTGTGATTTTCGTGATAACGGTTGCACTGAAACGCTATCATTAGAAAGCGTTGCGAACCATAGATTGGTTTGTAAGTACAATCCGGACGCGATTTGTGAGGTTTGTGGTGACAAAAATGGCGATAAAAATTTACACGATTGTTATAAAGCATTCATCAATAAAATTAAAAATATCGAACAAGAAAGGGATCAAATGATCGCAAAGTTTAAATCGTTAGAACGTGATTATAGAGTATTAAACGAAGAAAGTTATAAACTTGTTGTGTCGAATCAGAATATGGCGATCGAAAATAGAAAGCTACGAGAATATAATGAAACAATTAATAATCAAGTTTTAAACTTGAAAACGAAGCTAAAAGCGGGTTTAGACGATAGTATATTCAGTGATCTGGAACTCATTCTTCAAAACAAGCACTCAATAGAAGAGTTGGTCGAACCGAGTCAGTCAAATCAGGCACCGATTGAATCAGTTCCCAATTTAGCGATTACTAGAATCAAAATCGGAAAAGTTTCCAATTTTACGAAATATAACGAGAAAGTTATGATAAAAGGGGTTCAATGGAAGATTGTTCTTGAAGTTGATGATTATGATAGAAGTTTTACGGTTATTTTGCGATGTTTAACATATCAATTTAATCCAGAGTTGAAATTTATTTCGAGAAATAAAGGTAGAAATTATTCCATTTTTCCGAATCAGAATTTCTTCGAAAGTTCGTTCAATTGGGGTTACGCTGGGAATTATGATTTGGATTTTCTTAAGAACCAAATCAATTCGTGTATTAAGAATGATGTCGTTATTATGGAATTATTTGTCTAGAATTATATATATAATTTTCTAACATATGTTCGTTTTTAAACCAAATACTTTTAGAATTTTAATAAAAAAATTTTTTGAGAAATGCATTTCGATTTATTAAATCTCAACTTTTTAATAAGTTTATGATTTTTTATTGTGTTACGCAATGTTTACTTCAATTTAAATGTTAACGGTTAATAAAACTTCCTTTTAAACTATTAGAAATTTTTTGTTAACTCTACCCAATATTTTTATTTGAATTTAACCATTACTTAAAAGAAATAAAAGTAATAGTACTCATTCAATAGAAAATTGCAGCTCAGCTTATCTACTACTATGGTTCAGATTCTAAAGAAAACAGGGTACTGTCCTACTTAGCCGCTCCCATCGAACGTTACAACTATCGATTCCTTGTTTTTGATTATATCCAAAATGAAAATACGTATAAAGAATGAACAAACAATAAGTTATACACTCATTCTTATCTTAGGCTATATCTTGGCGCTTAATAAGATTTTAATATAACCACTTATTGACATTTTAGCATAAATTGCCACAAATACATTTTTAGGCATATGTTTATTAGCTGCAATAGTAATACAGCATCAGTACAATCGATAGTTGTAACTTTCGATGGGAGCAGCTAAGTAGCTAGGACAGTACCGAAAACAGTAAAGTGTGAAATACTTGATATAAAATTCAAATAAAATTGAAATGTTAACAACTAATTTTGAACTCTAAACTTTAAACTCTAACTAATCTTGAAATTTTTGCCGTCAAATGTTAATTAGCTTATCTATTGTTTACTAGTATATAGTGTCGATTATCGTTAAAAGTTTGAAATTTATAATGTATGTATCATATGTTAAATCATTACTAATCAAAAGTAATTTATTTCTAAAATAAAGTTTAACTCTGAATCATTTTTAATACACTGTAAGCATCTATCGGTCCAATAAATGCTAAATTAGAGAGTTATTACGAAAGGAAATGTTTAAATAAAAATTTTGATATTTTTATGAGAAATATTAATATAATTTGAAAACTAGTAATAAAATGTATGGTTTAGATAAGTCTCGTTTTGTTAAATTGAGTAAAACCGAAGAACAAGAATTACTTTGTAGCCTTTGTTTATGCGTGTTTAACAAACCATTAGTAACGCCGTGTTGTAGACATACGTATTGCGAGGATTGTATTAAGCGATGGTTGCAAACAAGCAATACATGTCCGAATGATAGGAAAAATCTTAACGCTAATCATTTGATACCTGCGTCACGAATTGTGGTCAATATATTGAGTAATATGGAAGTGATGTGTGAATTCACTGCTAATGGATGTAAGGATACAGTATTATTGGAAAATCTGGCGAATCATATTAAAAGCTGTTCGTATAATCCCGAAGGTATTTGTGATGTTTGTAATGAGAGAAATGGTGTAAAAACTTCGCATAAATGCTACGATAACTTAAAATTGAATATAAAAATTCTCGAGAATGCGAATAACACATTGGCTACTGATTATCAATGCGTTCAATCACGCAATTGTTCGCTGGAAAAAGAGAATCAAAATATTTGCCATGAAAACAAGCGTTTAGCGAATGAAAATCAGTTATTGAACAAAGAAATCGATCGATTGTTAATTTTAACTCAGAAATCAAAGCAACAGTACAGCGATTTGAAGCATCGTATGACACAGTTATTCGAAAATGGAAAACAACTCGTAGACGAAGAACCGAAACTTATAAATCGATTTGAAAATCAATTGGTATTGAGCTCTGCTATTAATTTGCCCATCAATTCAATCAGTAGTAATAAAGATACGAATGCTGATGTACGCACTATCTCTTCCGCTTATATACCGCCAACACTCACTGATGAGGTAATTAACCAATTTTTAAGCCGTGTTCATAACAAACGCGGTAAAAAGCATTTCCCAGCAAACACGGATACGAAAGATACGCATCGGTTTTATTAGTATTATATTGTGATTTGTTAATTGGCATACTTCTACAAAAACTTGTGTATTTTCAACTTGATTTAAAAATCTTTTAAATGTAAAAAACTGAATGCTTTTATTTATAGTTTAATCTTCCGTTTTTGTTTGTAATAAAAAAAGGAATTGAAATTCAACGAAAAATTCTATGTTTTTATCTCGATTATAATAAAGATTGTATTAACTTTCATAAAACTCTCTTATTTTACTTTTATTTTTGTTAAAAATATGCAATTATTATTTTAGGTCTACAATTAAAATTTTTAAAATTTTTTAGCTCACTTTGTCCAAAGGAGCAATTGGATTTGCAATGTCCGTCTGTCTGTCGTGTGGAGACATTCTTTATATTCATTATGGGTTTTTAAATTTCTTTATTAAGGGATTTGTCTAACAATTGGCTTAAAATGGCCAATAAGAGAATTAATATAGTCAAAAAATGGGTTAAACACGGATAAAAATACTCTTTTAATTGTTCAAAATTATAGTAAAATTGGACTAAAAATGATTTTAAAATGGACAATGCCTAAAATAGGCTTTAAATTCGTTAAAAAAGGCTAAAAAATGGACAATAGAAAACAAAAAATGTGCTAACTATTATAAGACTATTATTTTAACTATTATAAAACTGGTGTATGAATAATACTATTATAAAACAATAAGATAGCTGTCTATTTGCTTATCTTAGAGTCAGATAGTCTAATGAATATTTCTGTGATGCTCACTCGACGAAAGCTAAAATAGAACTGACGATCAATCAAATGTCTCAAAACACTAATTACTATACTAATAATTAATTTAAATGACAAAAAATATTAAATACATAAAAATTAGGATTATTCTATAGAATTAAATTAGATAATAATTCAAAGTGAGCTCATTATGAATGTTCATTCTCTTTCTTTTTTATATACAATGACAGAAGTGATTATAAATAAAAGATTATAATAATGTGAAAAAGAAAGTGATTAGAAGTGATTGCGCTCTTCACTAGTGGGGGTAAAAGAGGGGACGCAATCTCAGGCAAAGAGAAACTGGTTCTGACGTCAAACACTTCTGACCAGTTTGACGTCACTGCACTGCACTGCACAGCAGTTATAACGAAAATTTTAAAAAGTGATGTTTTTACTAATAAAACATTGTTTAAATTTAATATTTTTTTAATTTTTTATTTAAGATAGTGTTAAGGTCTAGTTAGTTTTTAAAGAGTGAAAAGTTAGCATAGAGTATAGCTGTTAAGGTTATAAAATTATACAAAAATAAATTTGACGTCAAATGTAGCCTTAGAAAATCAAATGCTAAAATGAAAACTAAAAATAGAAAGAAAATTAAACCAATGAGTTCCAAAATGAAATATGAAATTGAAGTTAAGATTACACTCGCATTAGATAGAGCGAGCCAGATAGTGAACTGAAAGTAAAGTGAATATATTATCACTAAGCCCAGGATATTTCGGTTTTAACCGAACACTGTTTTCATGTTTTAAAGTTCGGTTATGATTAATATAAAAATAAATAGAGTTAAAACGAAGCTTTTAAGACATTTTTAGTTTAACCGAAAAACCAGAATTTTTACTATCCGACCGAAAAAACCGAAATTAAACTTTTCAACCGAAACACATAAATCACGCATGTTTTATCATATTTGTTGTTTCATAACACGTGTTGTGTTTTCTTATGATATCTTATCTATTAGTTTTATTTAATCTTAATTAATAAAATGAGTAAATCAATAACAGACAAACTTAAAAATGCAATTAAAAATGAAAAATCGTCCTTTAAAATAGACGGAACTAATTTAATTTGTGTATTGTGTGAAGAAAAATTTAACTATACAAAACAACATTTGGTAAGTCGTGTTTCAGAGCATATTAGTTCTAAAAAACATAAAACAAGAAAAGAAAAATATACTGGTAATCAATTATTATTAAATGAATCATTTGAAATAAGCAAGAAAAGAGAAATTGAATCAGCAGTATTCTTTAAAAAAATTACTAAAGGATTAATAGAAGCTGATATTCCACTAAATAAACTTAACAATCCAACATTTCGTGAATTTTTAAGTGATTTAAGTGGTAACCATATACCCGATGTTAGAACTCTTCGCAAAAATTAAGATAAGCGATAAGAAATATGATCATTATTTTTTTTCTAAGTGGCAAATCCCGTTTTTCTAAATGGGGTATTCCTTTATTCGTACTGGCATATTCCGTTTATTTGGTGCCATATTCCGATCTTGTGTTTAAAATATTTTAAATTACTCTATTGAAGTAAATGTCTTTCTAAAATATTCATTTAAAATAAATTTATTATCTTTTTTTGGTTTTTTATTTGGATTCACAAATGATATTTTAACATTCCTTACAAAAATAAACATTCGAACAAAAAAATTTCGGTTATTTAACATAATTACCCAAAAAAAATCCAGCAATCATTTATAGCCCGCACCCAACAATTTAGACCAAAATATATTTATTTCTTGTTTAGACCACATTCCATAAGGTATGATAAATATTAAAAACTGAATTATTATAAATACTAATGAAAATAACATGCTACGTCAAAATAATTTTAATTTTTATTATATTTTTTAATTAATTTGTCACAACTTGTGCCAAAATGTTCAAACAAAGTCTATCACAAAACAAACAAATTAATTCAAATTCTATGTTTTTGCAATTAATGTCTCAAACTAAATAAAATAATGATTATGCTAAAATTATGATAAAATCACTAATCACACAAAATTAAGAAAATATTGACTATTTTTTATTGTATTGCCGGCTGGCTATTGTTGGGTAATTATGGTACAAAAATTTTAATAGCTCATACATTTGATAAACAAGTTGTAACATCATTAAGTTTTATAACTATTTTAAACGGGGAAATATTTTTTTCGAATAAACAAAATTTAATAATAAATTACATATTAAAATAATCTTTATTAATTAATGGATATAAATATGCGTTTTTCCATTACACTATAACATGTCAAAACTTTTCATTGCCTGTTAATTATAAATAGTGATGTATATTTTTTAATTAAATAATTTTCAAAACATATGTTTCAATCGTATAAATTAAATATAAATAAAATATTTATATAATTTTAAAAAATTTTATCATCGACTGATTTTAAACAAAACCATTAATTATCTCAAAGTTTCTGAAACGGTTATAATTTAAAAATGATAGTTCTATTAATATTATTATGTCATATATTCGGTAAGTATGAAAATATTTCACTTTAATTATACTAATATAATTTTAAATCATAAGTGCAATAGCTTTGAAAATCTATAATTCATGTTCGATTTCTATTTAAAGAATATTTTTGTGTCATTTAGTGTAATTGTCTTCTAATGAATAACCAATAAATTCCTTTCGGGTTTTATTCCGTGCTTTGTATAAAAATCTTTTGAAGGCCTTTTTTTGAGATAACATATGAAAAACTGGTAGCGTTCAAAGAAGGGATTAGTTTGTTATAAATAAAATGCAAAAAATTTTAGCTGAAGTTTTAACCTTAATTAATAAATCATCACAATTTTAGCACTGATTAATGGTGACGTAGAAAGCGATATACGAAGCGATGAGGAAAAACGTCACAACGTAACTGTTGCCTCATATTTTAAAGCTGGTAAATGAATATTTTAAATATATTTGTTGATTAATTAATTTAAATAATTTATATAATATTATAGCATTGGGCGGAGGATTGCAAACATTATTCCCAAAAGTCACTGATCAAGAGAGATCTGAAGCCGAAAAAATATTAGCGGATTCTTATCCAATCGGTGATCCTTCGAGGTCTTTACCTGATAGTGAAGAGAAAATTGAAGCGAATTTGTGCAGGTTTTGTAGTTGAGCCTTAGAATTGTTTTAAAATTAGAAAAAAATTATTATATGATTTAGAATTTATAAAAATAATTTTAAATTTGACCCAAAAAACAAAATATAATTATATATAACTTTGTGTAGATAAGTATTTATAGTTGCAATTAGAGTCGGAGCGTATTATTAATATTTTAGTGCGGGTCTTATTCTTGTCGGGTCATTATTTAATGGTTTGTCCGCAATTATCCGCTAAAATATTTTTTCATAGTTTTAACCAAATAATGACATATACATGTTTTATTTTTGTATAATCTATAATAACAAATAATTAACAAATCTATAATAACATTATTATAACACTATAAATTAGTATTTTGACTTTATTTAAGTTATCGAAGTACATGTAAAAAATATTAAACGCAGAAAATATTTATTTATTTGAATGTGACTTAAGTTATCATTAAAGTTCAAATATGCGGATATTGGTGGATAATCCGCTGCGGATAGCGGATTGCTTAAAAAATTTTAATTGCGGAAGCGGATCGGGTCGGATAACCTTAAACGTAGATTTTTGCGGATCGGGGTTTATCATAACCGCACCCATCTCTTGTTGCAATTACCTTCCAAATTTCATTATTCTCACTAAGTATATAATTTTATATTTTCACCAATTTTAAAAATGCTTTTAGAAATCATAGAGAAAGAGGCAAAACGTTTTTGGCATATGCACGCAAACGATGGCCAACACATTTAATAACGCAGGTTGCCATTCGTCTGGGTATACATGCTATCGGAGACAAAAATGATTGGTACTGTAAAGATGTTGCGAATCGGATTATGTACACATCGAATGCGACTATTATTAATTCGTACGTCAATGAAATAAATGTTGCGAGAAATAAATATATAGATAACAATATGGTTGTCGCATATGGAAACACTACTTTACATAAAGTAGCCGTAATTTGTTGGTACAAAATATCTACTATTCTTTAAGGGTTTCAATATATATATATTAAACAAGTATTGATTGAATGAATTTATATTCAATTGATTATATTACAATTTATAGCTCATTTTGGGACTTCAAAGTCCAATCATTAAAATCGGTAGAAAGTCGTCCGATAACGAAACACTTCCTCGAAGATTATATCATGGGATACAGTGGCCCATCATTAAGATATATATGCTTTCATCACTCAGAAGGATCGAAAGCTTGCGCAAATCTGGTCATACCTCCACCACCATCTAATTATCCGCGTCCGACATATCTATTTGATGCGTCTATTGCATCATTATTAAAGCTCACATCAATTACACATTAAATTTCATAAAACCAATATATTAAAACACGATTGTGAATCCATTATGAATATTTTGTTTCGAAAATAATTTATAATAATGAATAGCAAATACAACATGTCTAATAAAAGCGAGTTATTAATATTATTTTTGACTGAAAGAAATTAAAATTTTAAACTTAATTTAAAATCTAAACGGAAAAGTTCATTATTTTGTTACGAAGGAAATGAATGTAATTTGCGAAAATGAACAAACATAAATCGGATAAATTGAACAATATTTTATAAAAGAAAATTACGCTTTTGGTTTAATGTTTATTATCAAATTTTAACAGTGAAAGGGTGTGTGAAAGAAACAGTCAATTGCTAACAGAGTACTAAATAATGATAATCAGTCATCGGATATTTGGCGTTTTCCCAAATTTCCCCAAAAACAACCAAAATTTTATTAAATTCTTTATAACAACCAAATTTTATGAAACATTGATTAGTTCCCCAAATTTGTAAACTTTTGTCAGAAAAATCAACATTTTAATTGTTATTCTGAATAAATATTCAGATTTAGTTGATATAATAAATCTTACTCTAATTTTTAATTAATAATATGCAAGAAAGTAGTTTAATAATACAACTATTTGGAAATTATTGTGAAATTTGATTGGAAAATATAATTTTGTGATGAGTACGTAATTTACTGAAATTATTTCTAAAAAATTTCAGCAAAATCATTTTGAAATTTTCAATTTTTTATTAACCAAAGGTCAATTAGATCCATATAGAAATCTACAATATAATATAACTTTAAAGTGAAAAAACTAAAATTTTGATTACAACCAAAATTTGAAAGTTTTATTCCCATATAACAGCCAACATTTGTAAATCAAATATCAGATGTCTGATGATAATATGCATATCATAATAAAAAAGCACATATTCTCCGGTTTTTATGTATAAATTATCGCGTAGTAAAATTGGAACCCGAGGCAAACCGAGAATACAGATTTTAACCGAACCGACCCGAGAGTTAAGGTCTTAAAACCGAACCGACAGTTAACCGAAAACCCGATAAACTGCTATAAAAATATTTAGTCAAAAGAAATCTTTTAATATATTCCATAATTTGATTTATAAATATTAATGATGCAAATAAAATTTATATAATTGAATAACCGCCCTTTTAATAAATTGGTTCTGGTTTTCTCTTCTTAGAAGGATAAACTTCTTCATTATTAAGTATTCCATCATCAATTTTTCTCTTAGAAGAATTTTGTTAATTAGTAGTGACAGATTTTCCAAAAACAATTTCGTTTTTATAATCATCATTATAATCAAACTCTTTTTCTGATACAATTTCGTAATATTTTAGATCGATAACATGTTTAATTATAATATTTTTGATTTTTATAAATTTTTATTATTAATATTATTATTATTTTAAATTTCTTTTCTTTTTATGATGCGAAGAAATGTTGGGCAGCGAAGAAAAGAAAAACAGCAAATATCCCTTAACATAAGGAATCATTTTAAAAGAATGAGGAGAGCCCAAGCGAAAGAAAGACGCAATGAGGCCGTATTGCTTGAAGCCGTCCGCCGTTCGGAAGTTGAACTCTTAGAAGCGGAACGTTTAATGGAAGCGCGAATCGCGTCAACAATATCCTTGATGACTCCACAAGACGACAGCAGCTCCCATTCACTTCAAGATGTTCTGCTTTCTGGTTGTATCGCGACGACGAGATCATTCGTCGTCAAAATGCGGAAATTCGACGCTTAACCGAAAAAATGGACAGCATTCGAGTCAGTTGGCAGGAGAGATCCCAATTTTTGGACGTATTTATGTTCCAGAAGCGCCGTCCTATGGTTCTCCTCCTCCCCTACCACCCCCTCGAAGGCCACAGAGACCATCACCCCAACCACCACAGTCGCCACCACCACGAAGACTATTACCGCCATCACATGCACCACCACCTTCTTCATCAAAATCTTCAGACATAGAAGATACTGATGACGAATATGACGATGAAGACTCCTATCCAATGTTTTACCAGATTTTATTTGGGGCAACATGGGATAAATTCAAGAGAGCTTACTTATAGCTCTCCTTAAAACTTCCTTCGGACTAACGGCAAAAGTATGATAAAAACCGCCGCTAACTTGGAATTCAAAAATTTATATAAAATGTGATTACACTCATTGAATTTCATTGTAGATAAAAAAATTTCTTTTTAAAAAATCTTTTTTAATTTGAATTAGCGTTATGCGGCGAAGTAGGATAACACTATTAATGTACAACACAAAACTAATATGTTTTTGCATTGTTTATTAGACATTTTTTTATTATATTATTCACATATGTATTAAATAATCAACTTTTCTCAAACTTTGTATAAATAAATTAAATAAAACAAACTTATGCTAATTAATATATAATAAGGTATTTAATAGAATGTCAAATTTTCAGGCCTAAGCCTAACAATGGCCCTAAAGATTGAAAGAAATACCGCCATTAAGCTAATAAAGTTGGCCTAAGTTGAATTTTTGAATAATAATATTTGTAATATAGAGGACAATTTTCTGACCAATAAGAATTTTTAAAAAACTCACAAAAAGGCCAATAGGAGGCGCTCCAGGAGAGAAAATGTGTTTTAGGCATAACATTTTTTATCTTGAAGACGGTTAAAGATAATACAACCTTTCATTTTTCCTAATTTAAAAACTTTAAAGTAGATATCAAAAATAATTTATAAATTAATTTTAAAAAATTTTTTGGACCATTTTTATTATCTTAAATTTTTCAAAAATATTTTTAGGCTCTTATTTGAAGAGTCTTATAACATAAACCTGGGTCAGTTTTATTGATTTTTTAATGTAGATATTTATAAAATATGTTTAGTCCAAAAAAGTGAAGTGAAAGTTGAAATAACTGCCAAAAACATAAAGTCTAGACATAATTTAGTATAAATCAAAAGTATGTAGTAGTATTCCACTTAGTGGGATTTTTACGGAATTTTGAAAAATTTTTAACAAATGCTATATTAAGTTTAACACAATTAATAAAATTTGAATTTGGGTAAATAAATTGTACAATTCATTTTTTAACATTATTGACGTTAAAAAATTTGTTTTACATCTAATTTTACAAATTATTTTTTGTGACGTAAATTTTGAAAATTAAATACTTTACAAACATTAATAATTTTAATTTTGTGTAATTTTTAAAATAAATTAAAAGTCCTGAAAATCCGTTCCCTACTAATTATATCGACAACGTTGCAACACTTAAGTTATAGTTTTACATTTTAAAAGTGTCATTTTATTGAAAGATTTTAGACTCACTATATTTTAATTGAATTGGGTTTACATTAAAATTTTACCGGTATTTATTAAGCGCTTCATATAACTTTGGTAATTTTACTCTAACACGAGTGTCGGAGTATTTTAGATGTTTTTTATTTATGCTTTAGTCATGCTTATAACTTTATTAATCCGATTTTCTCAAACAACTTATTTTTAATAATCTTTATTGCCATTACATTAGCGAAAAAGGTTTATCAAGAGATTTATTACCAAATAAAATTCTAAACATTTTTCACGTGATTTATATATAGTTATTATTAAAACTTTAGTATCCGATATTTTTATCACTAATAATCCATACAATATTAAACTAAATTTGTAAAACGCATATAGATATGATAACAAAGAATTCAACTTTCATAACTTACGTTTTACAAAAAAAATATTGAATGGATAAGTTAATTGTTGTAATGTCATAAACAGACGTGACATAAATAATTTCTAGTGGTAATGCTATTAAAGGAAATAAAATTAATTAATTGATAATTTTCATTATGGCATACTATTTCCAGTCATCGGTTTTGCCTCCAATGTCAAACTAACCCAAACCATTAACGAAATGTTTGAAATCAAAAAACACATTAAGTAATTAACACTTCACTGGAACATCGGGATAAAAATCGACCCAAACACACTTTACGCGCTTATAACTTTTTAACTATAAAC
>JAQGAW010002287.1:0-15678 GCA_034698025.1 Phthiracarus crinitus | reverse complement strand
GTTATATTCTATTGAATTAACTTATAATATTATATAAAGTGAGCTCATTGTGTATGTTCATACTCTTTCTTGTTTTTCTATTTGTTTGGTTTTTTTTATTGCAAAATAAGAGTAAAATTACATGTTATTACTTTACTCTTGAACCAAATTCTTGCATAATGTTAATATAAAATATTTTTGTTATGCGCGAAATTGTGTTAATTAGTGAATACAAATATTGACTAAACATTTAACCTATTTTTTCATTCTCTTAAAAGGAAACTTAAATTGCATTAAATACCGTAACTTTTATTAAGCTCATCCTAGATTTGAAAGTAAGATTAATAATTCAGCAAATATTAAACTTATCGGAAAACTAGTTCTAATATTTAATTGTCTTTAACTTTAAAATTATTAACAATTTTTTAATTTGTCCACAAAAGAAGTATTGTACCACAAAATTTAAATTGTATAACCATTTAAAAAGTATGAATTGTTTAATGCCTTTAATGAACAAAACTTAAATTTCCAAAAAATATTTTTAATAATTATTAATAATTTAATTCTAAAATGTCAACAATAGAACAAAATTATAAATTCAAAAAAGAATCCTAAATAGAAATTAAAATTGTATTAATTTTTTAAAGTAAAAATAACCATATTGTACATCCGGTCCACAATTATTATTTTGACAAATTATGTCTAAACAAGAAAGGAAACGAACGGCTAAACACTAAATAAACTCGAGACGCAAAATGCACTCGAAAAGTATTGTATTGATTTTATGATACAATCACAATCTTGAAGATTATTCTAGACATAAATTAATTTTTTTAATCAATTATACTATTCAATGCGATTTTTATTTCGAGAAATTACCTAATTTTTGTTGTTTCAATAGCTGTCAGTAAGACAATAGGAAAACGTTTTTGAAGTTTTTTCAGACACTAAAAAAATAACCTCTAAAAGATATGAACACAGGATAAACAATAAATTAAAAGTGGTTAAGTGTTAAAATCATAATGCATTTGAGTTGTACGGCATTGAAGAAAAACCCATATTATGATCTTATCGGCGTTTAAGCTTTTGACGGTTCGATTGTCATTTATTTCAAAGTATTACGAAATTTTAAATGAGAGTATACTTTGCAAATTGTATAAAAATTTTGCTCCTGAGTGTGTGTAAACAATGTTTGAAAGTTGTTTTCAAGTATTTAACAAGACATTTCATGTATTTTAATATAATTCTTATTTTGTTACTTAATATATATAAAAAAGTATGGTATATTTTGATGTGAACATCAAATAAAAATTTCAGGGTTTTACTGATATTATCTATGCATTTTTACAGTGTTCGGTACATATAGCTGTAATTTACATGTTACCATTGCCAATGGATGTAATATTTTCGGGTTTTCGAAAAAAATAAAAATTTAAAAATATTAATTTCGAATAAATATGAGGAATATGAAAGATAATTAGAGAATCTCATTAATTATAATTTTTTATGATTTCTTGTTGCCTATATTTTTTTGTTAATTAATTGATCAAATTGATAGTACTATGCGGTAATGTAAACACACTTGAAAAGAGTAAATACTTATTTCAAAAGTTTATGATTCAATTAATGAAAGTTTTGCGAAATTGATTTTATATTAAAAAGTAATTATCATTATCACCAAAAATAAAATTAACAAACATTAAACATTCATTAAAATCTCATTTCAAAATGCATTAAATCACATGATATTTATTTCTCATATTTTAATTTTAAAATAATAATATCTACAAATTAAATAATTAAAATTGAACAATGTTTTTACATTTACATTCAGTAAATAATATCTTCTAATTTACAGTTAATTAATAATTGTTTATAAACAAGTTTAATAATGCTTTTTCGGATTTCATAATTATTTATCACATAACTTGTTAGTCACGCTTAACACGCGATTGTTTATCATTTTTATTGATATCGTCAATAATAATGTTCGAGTGGAAAATGATGGTAAAAGCCATAATATGGAAACTCGTGATTGAGTTCAGTGCCGTAAAACCATTGGTGACCGAATGACGGTCCACGAAGAATCAAACCCTCTTGAAATGCAAGCTCACCAGTATGGTCGAAGTAGTGTGGTCCATGTGGTTCAATGTGATCCGCGTTTATGCTTATAGTGGCGATCATGCATACGACGATAACCAATACTGCGATAGAGCTTATCTGGAAAAATTAAAATTTACTTAAAATACTGTAAATAAATAACTGGTTTAGAATCAAACAGAGATGCTTTTTGGGCTTATAGTATGAAAAATATGGATATCATATATAAAGTTAGCATTATTGATAGAGATTAAGGCAGATATGATTTTCTCTCCCAAGAAAATAAGAAGTTATTTAAACTTATTTTAATAAAGTTATATTTTATTCGGTCATTAAGATAAATTTAAACTTAATAAAAATTAAATTTAAGTTTTACTTACGCTAATTATTTTCATTGTAAACTTGTTGTGATATCAAAAATATGTGCAATGATATGATTCAAGTAGAAAACTTAAGATAAAATGTGGTGGCAAACAGATCACCAGTGGGTTTATAATACACGGAAATGCAGTGAAACATATATAAATAGCTGCGGAATAAATATATTTGCATATCAATTGTCAAAACATTAAATTACTGTTAAACATCAATATTCAAGTGGTAACACAGGTTCCGCTGTTCCGCTTAATAACAAATAAGCGCTCGAAGTTTGTTTTGTCTAAACAGCTAAATCTGGAATACATAATATTATTTTTGTGTGTCACGAAATGAAAGGGATATTTGTGCGAATAGACGACCAGTACCTCTTAAATACCTATTTAATTATTCAATTTGATAAAGTTGTCCATAGGTGTGGGCATAGTTATTAAATATAATTACGCTAAACTGATATATTATTATATTTTTATATACTTGCGATCCTTTCAATTTATTTTTAGAAATATAATAATATTCGAATTTAAATTATACTTCAGAGAAAAACGTGAGAACCTTATAGACACACATTTAAAGCATAGAAATTGAGAGAGAAATGTTCACTGTTTAACTTTCAAATACCATATAATAAATATAGTTTTAAGTAATCTATTTTTGATTACACTTATACACAGTGCTAAAACATTAATGAATGCGAACTCAAATAAAATATGCATTAGACTAGTAATCATTTGACTTTTCAGAACCTGACCCGACAACTTTGTCGGGTACCCGACCCGAACCCGACATCCGAAATCATTTGTCTAGTTTATAATGCAATTTTAACAGATCTTCAAACGATAAATTAAAAAGTAGAGGAGTATTACAACTTGTAATTATTATTTAGTTTACCCGACATTTCGATTACAAGTCTAATATGTATTATATTTTTTATCTTATTTTGTTAAAGTTATTGGTAGTAATAATTGTGTTTAAACTATTCCCAAACACAGAAAACAAGATCGGATATATGCCACAGGAAATATCGCTATGCTTTGACTTAACTATAGAAGAAAATCTCAGATATTTTGCTCGTCTTTATGGCATGATTAATGAAATTATTGCAAATAAAATGAAAGTTTTGCTGAAATTACTTGGTTTACCAGAAAAGAGTAGACTAGTCTCGACTCTAAGCGATGGTCAAAAGAGGAGAATATCTCTATCGATAGCACTCATACATAGTCCACAATTGTTAATACTAGACGAGCCAACTGTAGGCGTGGATCCCATGTTAAGGAACATAATCTGGAATTATATCGAAGAGATTTGCAAAAACAATTCAGTTACGGTTATAATAACCACTCATTATATCGAAGAAGCGAGGAATGCTTCAACGGTCGCATTTTTAAGAGACGGAAAGTTGTTGGTCGAACAGAATCCGTTAGTTTTGATGGATAAATATAAATGCGTGACATTGGAAGATGTTTTCCTTAAACTATGTGTTGCCAATGATAGCTATAATATGATACATAATAGTGAAACTGAAGAAAAACTAAATAAGAATATTAACGAATGTGAAAATGAAATGAATGTCAATAATGACAGCGATTCGTTTAATTTTGCAAAAAGGTTTGCATTAATTAGAGATGAGAACTTAGGCTAAGCCTAAGCCTATGCAGTTGGCTATAGGATGACAGTTTAGAAATGGTAGTAGGCTGCAGGCTTAGGCTCCAAAATTATTTGAAGGCTTAAGTTTAGGACAGCCTATTTTCACATAACCTTAGGCTTAGGCTGTTTGCTGGAAACAAAACATTAATTTTATACATTTTTTTCATTGGCAAAATTTTAATTTTTAATATGTATTTACAATAAGTGATAGTATTTACTAAAACAAACTATATTTCAAACGGATGTGCAATACTTTAAACTTGAAACTATAATGTTTATACTAACAAATTTATACATTATATTATTACTTTACTACTCTTACGATTTTAAAATTATTACGTAATAAGGCCTACAGGTTAGTCAGCCTATTTTTCATTTAGGCTGTAGGCTTAGACTTGAGAATAAGACTATGAAAAAATGAGGTTAGGCCGCCTATATTGCTCATCTCTAGCATTAATAAACATTTATATAGACTTATTTATTGATTTCTATTTTCACAGTTTTTTCAGGAAAACAAATCAATATATTCTACCGATGATTGAAAAAAATTCGCTTAAATTAATGAGATATAAACCGCACGTTACGATAGCATTCCTTTTAATGCCCGCAGCTTTTATACTAATATTCTGGTACTCAGTATTAAATGAGATTAAATTTAATATATCGGTATATAATGAAGAAAATCCTGCCGAATATTCAATAATATTTCTCGATTCATTAAATGCAAATAAATTTACTCAACGCTTATACAACACAAAGGATTCGGCAATAGAATCCGTTAAATTGGGTGAATCTCGTGTTGCGATTAGTATTTCAAAAAATTTCTCACAAGAAATGATCGCGAGATATAACGCAGATGAAAATCGAAATCAATTTCACGGTAATAACGAGGCAGAAGTATTTTCCGAAATACAAGTATTCATAGATTTATCAGAACCAATCGGTCAACAAATAATACCGGAATTGAATAAAGCATACGTAAGACTAATACAAAGTTATATCAAATCGATTGGCGAAAACCCATCATTAGCTACACTACCAATTCAAGAGAATCTGGTTTACGGAAAATTAGAATCTTCTTTATGGGAGTTCACTATTCCCGGACATCTAAGTTGTCTGTTATTTATTTTGCCAATGTTTATGGTCTCAAATACAATAATAGCTGAAAAGAGAGAGGGAATTCTCGAACGAAGTTTAGTCGCAGGTGTAAACAGTTTCCACTATTTTTTCACTCATTTCACGATAAGATTAGGATTACTATTCGTACAGTCGATCATAACAATCCTAATATTATTCCCAATAATCGGTGATTCAGGCAAACAAAATATACTACTTTTAATGGCAACACTAGTATCGCAAGGAATAAGTGGTATCGCTTTTGGTCTAATATTAGCTGTCGTTTGCACACAAGACGTTTACTCAATTGTATTGCAAACAATGCTTATAATTCCCACATTTCTATTAAGTGGCGCTATTTGGCCAATAGAAGCGATGCCTTATTGGGCTCGAGGTTTCAGTTCATTGTTGCCAATAACGCACACAACAAAATCAATGCAATGTATTTTGAATCGTGGCTGGAATTTCGGTTATTTTGAAGTGTGGATTGCTTTTGTTTATAACTTTTTATACTCATTTGTTTACATATTATTTGCATATCTATACTCACTATTTGTAATATTTTCAAAATAATAATATATATTCGTTATATTAAAAATTATAATCTGAAAAATAGTGATTTGATGCACTATTTTCCCGAATTCCCCAAAATGATTAAAATTTAAAAAAATTATCTTTCAGTTCTACGATTTTTTAAAGGACAACTTCTTGAGAACCAAAAATATTTTCAAAAAAGTTTTGAAATATACTGTTTAAATAATTTTATTAATTATATTAAAAATATATAATTTATACATCGCCCGAATTCGCCCCGAAAATGCACATTTTCACGCCACAAATCCCTCCCTAATTTGCTAATTTTTTATCACGAATTCTGTTGTCCTTTAGTCATGACTACAAAAAATAGCTTATTCTTATCAGAGATAAAAAATTAAATATAGTCAGTCCATAGCGTTTTTGATCTGAGCTGTAATTCAAATATGATTATTATGTTAAATGTTTTAAACGCATTATTTTTAAATGATAAGTAATTGAATTATTTAATTAAATAACAAGTTTAAAGTTTATTAATTGATTATCTTATTGTAAAATAACAAACATGAATATCTTGATGTTTACATTAATTTCTTTCAAATAAAATAAGGAAATGTTTTCTTAATTATTTATTAAAAAATCTTAACATGGCTTAGTATTAATCAATTACTTCCATCAATATATTTATTTAGATAATAAATTTTTAAAATCTTACTAAATTTTAATTTTTTCCATTAAATACGAATATATCAATAGAAGTTTATCCATACATTCTGAAGGAAAAATATCATTCAGAAACATAACGATTGTTTCAATCCAGGATTCAATTACCATATATTTAATTAGTGGACTATTATTAGTTAACGCTTCAATTATAGCGTCCACTACTAAATCAATTTTCGTTGATTTTGGTATTAACTTTAATCCATTGATGATTTCATTCCTTTTATTTTCATAATATTCAATACTATGATCTCGTTTAACATTATCTTTAGAAGTAATCCACGCGTTATCAAAATCTTGTATCAAACGATTATAATTAAATATATTCGTATCGAAACAACCAGGAAGTATAGCACACACTTTCACATCCCATTCATATAATTCACGTCTTATTGCATCAGTAAATGATATGACAGAACGTTTTGACACAATAATGTGACAAAAGCGTTGGCGTTAATTTCGATGCTATACTCGATATGTTTACAATTCTTCCTAATAATTTAATATTTTAATACTTTCTTTTGTAGCGACACTGGAATCAGTACCGCTAAGAATTCGATATCTAAGCCGAAGTAATTGGCTAAAGCGTATTATGCGAATATGTGATGCACGCTTAACCAATTGATCACACTGTAACACGGACTTAATTAATACCAATATTAGGCTTTATTTAGCACAAAATAGGTTTTATACAAGACTGATATAATATGTGAGGTTTATCGTCACAGAGTTATCACAAGTGCTAATGCAAGAGTGATTGTGTTAAGCCAAACGTTGCATTTATATATGCTTGTATGCTCTTAATAAGATATGTGAGTAAGCATTGAATAATATGCGAATATGCATTACATAAGAATATAAACTATGAATATCAATGAGTAATAATAACTAGAGTCGCCAAATTCAGGACTATAAACCGTACATTTTCAGGCAGGAAAAAGGAAAAAAGTTTGAAATTCAGGATTATTCAGGATAATCGGCCAAAAATGCTACTTGGGAGAAAAAATTAGTTTTAAAACACAATATTAACGTTTTCAGATAAAAATAAAAATTGGAATTATCATATTTTTCAGGAGTTTTCAGGAAAAAAAGTAGTAAAATTCAGGATTTTCAGGAATAACAAATAGGTCTTAAAATGCTTATTTTCATTTGATTCGTCCACATATGATAATAGATTAGTGATTATTTTGTTCAAAAAAAAGAAGGATTTTCCTGAATTTGGCGACTCTACTTATGATAATAAATAATCCTTAAAATAGCCAATAACAAACTAAAAATAGTAAACATTTTATGTAAAAGGATAAACTAATTTGGGTAATTATTGGTGGCTTAGAAAAAAATTCACTGATATACTACAAGTGACTTAAATGAAATATTAAAAGTAAAGTTAAAAGTGAAATATTCGAAAAAAGTAAAATTGAAATTTTAAAAAAATATTATCGATTTTACAATTGAATGTAAAATTAAAAATATAATTTTTTGACTAACTTTTGCTTGAAATAAAAGTAAAAATAAAATAAATATTAAAATAAAAACAACAATAGTATAATGTATTAATAAAATTTTTTAAATTAAAACATCCCAGATTATCTTTCCAATAATTCTCATCTTTCATTATATATAAATTTATTACTTCAATATATAATAAAAGTTACAGTTTATAACTATTAATTTGACAATGAGACATGATTTTTAAACAAAAGTGAAAGTATTTTAAATTAAAATAATAATAGAAAGCGAAAGAGGAATGAAATATAAATTAAAATTGTGCTGAAAGCGAAAGGAAAAATCAAATTGAGTTTTATTTTTCAAGACAATTTGAAAAACAAAATAAAACAAAAGAAATTCATTTTCATTTTCAGTTTCGCATTAAAAATAAAATTAAATTAAAATTAAATTAAATGTCTTTTAAAGGAAAAGGTAAAGTAAAATTATGCGAAAATTAAATCCTTTTTCTATCAATATTTAATTTCTCATTAATAACATAATGGATATGAATAAAATAATTTTACATTAGTATTAATGTTTATATTATAAGCAAATTTATAATAGTTGTTTAATTTCCGCATATTATGACTTCACCATCTTATTGTACTTGTTAATTTGCTTATCGATAATAATTTATGGTTTATAACTCGAAATATTACCTAATATTTTAATATAAATGTTTTAATATAAATGGCTATATTAATATAAATGTTTCTTTAAATATTGGCTTAACTTCTACAGATTTCTTTGGATTTCCAGAAAAATTAGATCACTTAATAAATTGCTAATAACATAGGAATTACATTTTTAATATAACATAAAATGGTTATTAAGAAACAGAAATATAAAATTTTAAATTCACAAAAATTATTAATTAATAAAATAAATATAATTTTATAATATAATTATAAATGACTTATAATTATATATGACTTATAATTATATATGGAATCACTTGTTATAGCGTTAGACTTAATAATAGCCAACAAAAATCCGTAAATATGCATAAATATAAATTAAAATATAATATTCTAATCATAGCAAAAAATGAAACATAGAAAATAAACTTTTCTTTAATTTTATCTTATATATTTAGTATTTATGGGGAAATTAGTTTCATTACTTTATCAGCAAAATAAAATGATAGAACACTAAAACTAATAAAAGATTACATTCTTTGATAAATCATAATTTAATTACAGCATTATTTTTCATTATAAACATTTGTTCATCGATTAGCCATAATGTTCTAAATTAATAATATATTTTATATTATAAATATTAGGTATCATATATTTTTGGCAATAACTTATATTTATTCTTACATATAACTAATAAATTTAATATAATAAAATCTCGAATAAACTCAAATGAATTTTTCTAAACAAAATTCAAATATTAATTTAGGTTTTAGTTAAGATATATAAACCAAATTCAACACAAAGATTGAGCTCTTAAAGCAAACTTGAATACAAATTTACGTGAAATTTTATTCAACGCTAATGATGTACCATTAAGTCCCGGATTGTAAAATATCGTAGTTTCTCCCACAGCGGGTAAACCTTTGATTGTGGTTAAGCAACCTTTTGTCGATACTTGTAACAGCGATTGAGATCTCGAACATTCTTTAGAATAGAATGGAAATCCGCACGTTTGATATAATGTGGCAGTATTTGTAGATGAAAAGTAACCAGAATTTATGCTACAATCAAGAACATCAGTTAATAAATCTGGAATAAAGAGATCAATCGTATGAAAAATTATTTTCAAATAAAATTAGTTGATTTACAATACCTGTCTTTAAGTTCACTGATATATCGCAAACTAAACTTGAATTTGTTCCATCATTCCAGGAAATAATTGCCGACAAACCAGTAATTGACTCAAATTGAGTGCAACTAATGTTACGAGACTGCGATTCATGTATAGATAATGTACCATTTGTTGGACAAGCATTCACTACATTTTTGATTGCTAATTATATGTATTATTTATAAATAATATTGAATCATTAATAGACTATTCAATAAAAATAAAGTTAACTGATGTTTGTTCGCTTTTGATAAATCTAACAAAAACGAGTTAACTGCATAACCAACAAAGCATAACAAGTAATTAATAGCTTTATAGTTTTCTTACATGAAGTCATATATAAGTATTTTTTTCTATAATATAAATTAAAAATATGTTGAAAACAGGCCGCTCAAGCTTACAGAGAGCTATTGTTTACAATGCAATACTTGAACGATGTGTGACTGATTTGGTACAGAATAAGCCCCTAATCATTGTTTAATTTAAATAAAACATTACAAGAATGGGGCCAAATTACAAATAATAGAATAAGTAGCTAAAAATATTGAATCACAAAACGTAACATGCATTAATTTTTGATTACATATTTTGAGGCATAGCATGTACTGTATGTAACATGTTTATATTTTTTTAACGCAGTATTTTTGTATTGGTTAATATTTGCCACTTGATGACTATATACTATAAATAACAATCACTATTTAATCAAAAAATTATAAATACCAGATGTATAGGAAAATGCGCCATATAATGCCCACAGAATTGCTATTGCGCTTAATAGTAATAATATTTAAAAATCAAAAACAAAGTATAAATAAACTTGAATTAAACACATATACACTTACAATAACATTGTGTCACATATGATTGATTTATTATAAATATAATAATTTTTAGTAAAGTATTTATTATTTTAAATTAATTAAAAAATTATTTTATTTCTAACTAATGTTGGGAAAAAAGATATCCTTACTAATAATGTCAACAACGTGTGCACTGTTATACAACTTTTATTTATCTAACATGAAAAGAATCATAAAATATAAGATAATAATTTTTACGGGACTTTCAAAAATTATTTATAATGTTAGAACATATAATATGACGTATTACCCAATTTCAATGATTATATTTAACAAACACACTGTTTCTAAGCTAATAAATATGTACAAACGACTCAATCATTGTAATCATAATATATAAGTCTCAAAGTTTGTCTGTTTGTTTGTCTGTCTGTGATTCCCTTTATAGGCTTTTCCCCTGGGGGCCCACCCCCTCGACACCTATATAAATGGATCCAGGTCAATGAGTAGGGATCAAATGGAGGGGTTTGGAGAGGGTGAGCCCTTAGGAGGGGTTGAGGTGCAATAAATTTATATTTGAGGTCGTAATAGGGTCCTGGTTGGTTGTATAGGTGTCCGGGTTGGAGGGTGGGTGTCGGGGGTTGTTTAGGGTGGGTAGGAATCGTAGTCCTGGGGTTGGTTGGTTCGGGGTGTTGTCCGGGTGGGGGCCGTGTGGAGTGGTGCTGGTTGGTTGGGTATGGCCAAGAAGGGATCCGGTTGGGATACAGGTAGGATATGGATTGGGCCTGGCTGTTGTCAGGATGGGGCCCGGGTAGGTTCTGGGTTTGTTTCGGGTTGGAATTTTAAACAATATACTATTTTAAAATTATTAATCCTTTATTTTCCGCCGAAGGCGGGCTTTATTGCTAGTTAAATATAAATTAGATAAATATTTGTGTTAAAAAGTGGAGTATATTATGGTGGAGTTGTAAAATATTACTATATACACTATAACGAGCATAATATTTTAGACCAACGTATTATTAACTCCTCCTTGAATATAGAAGCCATCAAATTATATGAATTGGTTGCTGTTTTATCTGTATATGTCGATCGCAACTAAAAAAGATTAAATAAACCATATTCTATTTATGTTTGAAAATTAATTATGTCTCAAACAAATTTCTAGTCAATGGCAAGCATTTGGATTTAGAAGATTGGTAAAGATTAGTATAAGATAATGATTGCGATTGTATCTCTTCATACCTTTACTATCCACTAGTATCAGTATAGTTGAGAGAATAATTCGTGATTATTTCTTATGTAACAATATTTTTATACGAAATTCGGAAAAAGCTTAAAATTTATTTATTATCAAATAAAATCTACAATTTAATGTTAAAGTTTAAAAAGATATAATTCTAACATTGATGAACATTACTAATACTGATCTACAATTAACAACTATAACTTTACTGACGAACATCCATAAAATTAATTAATCAGGGCAAGTTCCCACTCCAAGACTAGTAATATATTCTGTTGAAAAACTGAGAGTTGTTGGCTTCGCTGTGTTAGTTAACGGTGGAGAAAATTCTAGTGTGGCGGAACCCGTGCACGTCAACGTATATGATGGCGAATTACTAATTACAAGTTCTGCGGGACCGCTAATTGAAGGCAC
Source organism: Phthiracarus crinitus (assembly GCA_034698025.1). Lineage (NCBI taxonomy): Eukaryota > Metazoa > Arthropoda > Arachnida > Sarcoptiformes > Phthiracaridae > Phthiracarus > Phthiracarus crinitus. The sequence goes on along the minus strand of JAQGAW010002287.1, from coordinate 3,441 downwards.
TCCACCGAGTACACATCCCAACAAATTAATAGGTAGATTAATACCGATAGTACCAGATGTTCATAATACTTCCTTATAAATTAAAACTTACGGAGGGTAAAGAAAGAAGTCCCAACTAAAATAAGAAAATACAGATTTAATCTAGAATTTAAAGAATATATAAATTAGATTATTTAAACTTTTGACAAAAATATTTATTTTATCAATCATTTTTGATTACCGTTCATGCATTATGTATTTAATGCGAAGTCTTAATTACAAGTTCTAACAGATTTACAAAATAGCGAAAGAATAGCAAAATGCAGCAATATTTATACCCATTCTTTTTGAAGTGAATTGAATATTACAGCTTACGTAATAAAATGTACCAGTAAATCATTAAATGATTATTAAGATTAGTGATAATCTTAAGAATTTTTAAATTTCTTTATCAATTTTTTAAAATACTTTTAAAGAAAACAGTTAGTAAATATAAAATCCCCATAACTCTAATATCCATATCCATATCCATAATCTTTATCAAAATAATTCAAATTAATTTATAATTAATTCACAATTAGTTCATGAACTCTTATAATCTAATTCGCAGAATATAATATAAACGTATAGTGATAGTAGATTACATTTCTATTTTTAGATATTTAGCACTTCCATTTACAGTACAATATTAATGTTTTATCTTTTACCATTAAATCAAGTTATAAATTATATTCCTATCATTGATATGGGGCAACGATATTTTTATAATAATTGTTATTCTTATAAAATAAATTGTATGGCTTATATAATTTCAAATTTTATTTCGCACTTCAATTTACCGCAAAAAACTATTTATATTTTTTGACTTTATTTCGAGTTACAAAGTGCGTATAGTGCCTCTTTTTAGTGTCAATAAGAAAGCAATATGAAATATTTGTGTTTATTCACTGTGTCCATAGAGTGGGGTCTCTAAGCTTCTCTAAAATGTTTGCATTAAAATCCATTTCTTTTTGATCTTAATTAGGGTGACCATATCATTTTTGGTTTACCCTTGATATTTTCGAAATTTTTTCATAATTTTCCCGGGAGTTCACCGGGAGAAAGTTTATTTACGTTTTTAATAGTAAATTTTTTTTTTAAATATTTAATATTTTAAACTTGATCTAACGAAGTTAAACAGTTTTAACGCCTATTATAAATGTTATTTTTGATATTTTCAATGATAAATCCTATTTTCAAATATTAGCGCATAAACCCACAAACTTAAAAATTATCTATTAAATCCGAAAAGATTTTACAAAGTTTTAAAATTATGCAAATTTTTTTTAATAAACAAGAACGACACGTTCAAAGAAAGCCATCTTTATAAAAATAAAGGTTTATGACTCGACGACAGACTACTCTCCGAGAAAGTCAGCAAAAATCGGAAAGTATTATTTAGTCTATTATTTAGAAAAAAAGATAAAATGTGAAAACTTTTAGAATTTTTGATAATTTTTAATGCTATTTTAGTATATATTTTAAGCAATTTATATCATTAATTTTATAAACAAGTAATGTTAATTTTTGATGCTCTGATAATATTTATAACATTTAAAAACTCATAAGTTTGTAGTATTTTAATCCCGTGAGAATGTAATGTCAAGGTGAGACACCAACCGGGAGACAGGTCTATTCTTTGAAAACCGGGAAATTCCCGGTGAAACCGGGAGGTTTGGTTACCCTAATCTTAATTGATTTTTACAAATATCGAAACAAATTTGTATCACTAAAACTAATTAGAATGCTTTACGTGACTAATAATATCTAGTAGATATTATCTACGATCAAAATTTATATGATAATCTTTCAAAAATTTTATTGACTTTAACCTCCAAATGAAAGCGGAATGCAATAAACGACAAAACAAATAAAATTCACTGCACTTCAAACATTTTTGATAATATATACTGTAGTTTGAAGTGAGTTTAAAAGTCAGTTTACGTTGAAAAAATTTTATATTTGTTGCATTAAGTGCTTCTTTGTATAAACATAACAAAATGATGAGTTAAAGAGAACTAATTATGCTAAAAAATCTATACAATTTTAGCTTTAAAATGAATTGCTAAATAAAATAAATTTTGATATAATTATTCATTCAGAAATAGATGAATTTTTAGTATTTTATTTGGCATTTGTTTCTATTCATCAGGTAAAATTTAGACAAACTTTTAATAGTATTTACAAAATATTTTAATTATATTAATTATAAAGCTAGCTCTTATGTACAATGTTTTGGCACAAATATTTAGTAATAATGTGCACATTATTTTGTTACCTAATTTATAATAAAAATTATAATTTCTCTTAACCTAATCATTTTGACCGCTTTAGAAAAAGATTTCTTTCGACACAAATGATAGAACTCTAACTAATAATTCAAATACAAATTAAATTACATGATTTTTCTTAAATTATATCCTTTGAACTTAATATTGAAAGAAGCAAATATATTTAATAAGACTTAGTGAAAGGCTACGAAATCGTGAATCGTGTGTTGAAAACCGTGCATTGATTTTCACTAAACAATTGTTTGTAGAAGTGGTAAACTACAGTAAATCAGATAATGGTTGTTAGCTATTCAATTGTATACGTGAATGACCTGAAAGATAAGTTTATTTTAGGTTATTGTGTGCATTCAGTCAATTGGTTTGGCTTAAAATTTTTTTATAAGCTTAGAATAAATTAAATTCATGGAAAGGGTTTGTCATTTCACGCATGTTAGAGGTTTAAATAATATGATTCATCCTTTTTATTCATACAGTGCATCAATTTGATGAAATTTGATTTTTTCATGAATCTCTTTTAATTTGAATAAAATGTAAAGATTAAACAATTTATAAAATAATGTCTTATTATTAGGGACATATTATTCCAGTTCTAAAAATAAGTTTAAACCTGTGGAAGCCAAGAATAATAATGTTTTGAAATTGATAATTTTTCCAAGAAAATGTTTATTTACATTGCATTTGAATTAATGTTAGAGTTCTAAAATATGTATCGAAAGAATTCATTACTAAAAGTTGTAAACATGATTAGATTAAGAGAAAATAAAATTTTTATAAAAATTACGATTTAGTTCTAAATAATTGTTTTTTATTTTAGCGTTTTCTATATCTTTAATTTCGTTTATCTGTATTTTTTTGCCAAGAAATTCTTACCAAACAGTAATAGTTAGGGGTATACTGTCACTGAGAAAATTTTTTTCACGCTCTGATTTATTCTGAAAAAATAGTGAAATGTTTTTAAACCTTAATTTAGGGGTGGCATAGGGGGTTTAAAAGTGGGTACGAAGCCTATCTAGTTATTGTGGAAACGTTTAATGCATTGCAAAAGCCATATTATTACCAGAGTCTAGACTTTTTCGGAACTAAAACATCAAAATTTCGGTCGGAAATTCGGACAAAAAATCCACTTTTTTCG
>JAQGAW010002286.1:0-15680 GCA_034698025.1 Phthiracarus crinitus | reverse complement strand
ATAAATTACGTCAAAATAAATATATTTTCATAATACATGATAAATGGGTTTTTTGACGTAATTTATGTTAAGAATATCATTTGTAAACTTTATTTATTCATTTTAAATTTATTTGATTGTCTGGACGTCGTTGTGTCTGAAATCTTTATATTTATTAAGGGGTTTCATAATGACAAAAATATCACTAATAATAACTTAAAAATTATGGACTTCGTCATGCTTGGACTTCGCTTGGTAGTTCCGCTATCTCTATGTTCAAGGATTTTAAAGTCTCTTCATGAAAGCCATACAGGTATGAAATCAATTGCGCGCGGATATGTTTGGTGGCCGAACATTGATGCTGCGCTGGAGGAAGTAGAGAAAGCATGTTCACAATGTGCGGATGTTCAGTCGTCTCCACCTAAAGCTGCCATACATCCATGGGCGTATCCTGAGCATCCATGGCAACGAATTCATTTGGATTTATGTGGTCTAGTTTTTGGCAAGATTTGGTTGGATGCTGTCGATGCGTGCTCGAAGTGGATCGAAGTGTCATACTTCGCATCAATGCCAAACACTGAACAAGTTATTCGTTCATTGTTTTCGATTTTCTCTCGCTTTGGTCTACCAGAAGAGTTGGTCAACGACAATGGACCACAATTTACTTCAACTACGTTTACGACATTTTGTGAAGAACGCGGTATTGCTTATCGTCGTACAGCACCTTATCATCCCACTTCAAATGGTGAAGCCTAACGATTCATACGGGTTTTTAAGGATGGTATGAATTCTCACGGTCCACGGAAGTACGCTCTACTCAATTTCTTATTATCTTACCGAACTACTCCTCACACTTCAACTGGAAAGACTCCTTCAGAGTTATTGGTTGGTCGTAATGTACGCACTAAATGGGATTTATTAAGGAACTGTCATAAGGACAACATGGTTAAAGCACAAACAAGACAAGTGGGTTAAAACATTAAGCCAGCTCTTACTTTCATCGTTTGTGATCCAGTTTGCACTCGCGTGTACCATTTACAAAAGAAAATTTGGATTCAATGATCGATTTCGGAAGTGCAAGGTCCTAGGAATTATACAGTTTCTACTTCGATTGGTCTATTAAAACGTCATATCTACGAGATTTGCAAACGTATCCTCGAGTTGGCAGACATTAATGTTTAACAACCCGAGAAACCTACCGTACTACTACGCCTACTCCTACTGAAACTACTGAAGATGCAAGTGAATCTACTGAAGAGTCAACTGAAGTAGAAGCTACTAATGATTCAACAGATTATGCAACAGATTATATTACTGATTACGCATCTGATGATACTATTGATACTCCTACTCCTCAACCGATTCAACCTCCGAGACAAATCTATAGAAGAAGAACACCTCCTAATCGATATAGACCTTTTTGTGGAACGTCATATCTGTGGGGAAGGAATGTAGTGTATATGCACTTCATGTCACATCACTAATAGTGTACGTTTCAATACTTTTACTGTAATACTTTGACAGTACTTCTAGTCTTACTAGAAGTACTGTGACTCACAATTATTTTCAATACAATACAATGTTAACAATTATATACTTCCTTATTAATGTATTATTAGTCATATATTCTTACGTGTAAGTATTTTTGTATTACACGTGTCACTTACTTAATGCTTACTCCTCATAATGTAAAGTCACGTTTGCAGTGTTATTATGTAAAATTGATTCCAGGCTTTACTTAATATAATATAATAAAGTATTTTGTATCGCTTATACAATCCTATTCAATGTTTACTTATTGCATCCTATTTTAAGCATTGTATTCACTTACGTGACATGTGGTAAGTGTGCTTCATATGTATTCACGTGGTTCTTCATATTCTTCAGCGTCGGTCAGCGTATCGCTGAACACCTGTCGCTGGACCTACAACGTTCGACTACTACTAGTCAGATACAATACAGCAATACATTACAATATTTATGATACCATTATTTTGTTATTTTTGGTCATTTTATTTAGATTAGATCATTTTAAATTTAAATTCATTCATTATAATTTAATATTTAAAGAATTAATTTAATCTATAAACTACGTTAGATTTTTACTTAACTGTTATACTATCAATTTTAACAGCATTACAATATTAGATATTAAAATGAAAAAATATTTACAGTATCAATATTGACTGTTGATTTTATGATAGATTTATTGTTTACACGTGTTTGTAATTTATAAATATTTCCTGCTTTGCTTAACTAATTAACTATAAAAAAATATTATTCACTAAATTTAAAGATTTTTTGGTAATAAATTTTATTGACAAACTTATAAAAAATCGTATTCGTTCAATGATTCCAATTTGCGTATAACACTAATCTTGAATTTTTGGTCATTTATTTATTTCATTACTTATTCTACAGTTACTGCAGCTGTCTGTTAGTTAGCGATAGATCGTGACGTTTAGTGACGTTAAGAGTCACATGTTTGTAGGTATAAATATTTAGAAATCGTAGGTCAAAACTTGTTTTATATTGACCTATTATCCATAATTCACAAAATTAGGGCAGTACTTAATTCAAAACAGGTGTACAAAGGACTACAAAATTTTAATTTGAACGATTTTCTATAAACCTATTGTAAGTATAAAGAAATATCCTTATTTCGAGTCGATCTTGTTCTATCGCTAACTAACAGACAACTGTAGGATATTTGAAAGTGAATTCTACGATTGTGCACTTATTTTAGTTTTATTTTTTTCTAAAATACAGCATAAATTTTCAGATTTCTATAAATTACAAATTCAATTGAATTAATTAATAATAGGAGTAATTAACATTCTTAATAATATCATTTCTTTCGTGTAATGAGTGTTTACTGAGTTTAATTCTACATCTAAATGATAAAAGTTATAACTTTAGGTAAAGCAATGAACTTTTTAATTTTAAATGCCCAAAATATTGATTAAAATCCTAAATAAATTGATTACTTTTATTAGAGATTGAACAATAAATTTATTGCTTTAAATAAATATTTGAAAAAATAAAATCTAAAAAATGCTAACATTTAATAGTTTTAGTATCCATCCATAAGTACAGTATATTTTTAATAAGGATTTAAAAAGATAAAAAATTTAATTTTAATTAAACTTAAATGATATAAATATCCAGCTCTGCACAAATAAATTCTTTGGACGAATTCCTTTAAAAAATATTTATATATTATTTTTATAATAAAGACAACAATTAACATGTTTTAGTATTGCGTATAAACACATAAATTTGGTGTAAAATAATTGGAATGAATGCAAAAGTGAGCAAACATATTAAAACTGCAGCTAAAGTTTAGTATCTTAAACAGTACTTATACAGTATAACTTGTGCCGATTTCTTCAAAAAGCTTTTAAAAAAGTATCCAGACGTGACTTTTCTGCGATAAAAATTCAAATAAAACATTTTCTTAGAAAAATAAGATAATTAAAAATGACAGCTAAGAATTAAGTAAACAGAATATTCTGCGATAAATAACCTGGAATTCCGATAGTTTATGCATTTTACTTTAAAATAACTATTTTTAGTTTATTTTGAAGGGCAAAGCAATTAAAATTATTTTGACTGCAATAAACTTGGCAAACAAAAATTCGATAATATTATTGTTTATGTAATAATCAAAAATGTTAGCAAACGTATAAAAGAGGATGAAGTTTTCAAACTGTTTTCAAAAGTTTGTTTGATTCCTAAGTGAAGATTGAATATTCTTTAAAGCAATAATAAGTACTTGTGTTATCAATTTACTAAATAATTCAATTATATTTGAAACTAATGGCAACTTTGGCAGATAATGATCCATTAGGTCGTCCTGTTTGGTCAAATAGCTTCATAAAACGACCATCGATTGATGAAGCGGGACATGAATGCCACTCTGGAGACACTGGAGAGTTCGAAATCATCAACAATAAAGATATTTTTCAGATCAAAATTGAGTCATGGAAGTATGAACCGGAAGAGATCAGTATTAACAGGGATCCGGATATTAAAAATGATATCATAGTTATCGGCAAAAAATTAGATCGCGAGACGAAACAACCGATTCCTGAAACTGTGTTTTCGAAACGATTCTCGCTTCCAAGTGATGTCGATTATAATGATTTGAAAAAAGTTTACTCATCGAGTGGTGTTGTCGTCATTGAGGCAACAAAATCTGGGAGAAAATAAATAAAGGTTTTTCATTTAATTGTTATGCTGATTGTTATATATTTATATAATCTTTTAATGGTTATTTGATAAATATATGCTTTGCTATGTTTAATCTTTTAATTAAATATTGATATCAGTTAATGGTTATGAAAAACTTGTCACCAATTATGTCATTATTACATATTGCTATAAGAATGGCTGTTTAATTTAATTGTGTAGTAAATCAAGTTAATGGAGTCAGTTATAATTAAATAATAAATAAAATCTTAAAACTGAATTTTTAAAAATTATAAAACTTGCGATAACATAGAAAACATTAACTTAAAATATAGCGTTTAAAAGTATAGTGAGCGATAAATATGGTTAATTTGAGCCATAAATGTAGAATGCTATTAAAAAATGAATAGTGAACTATTCTATCTAAATTTAAATAAGCCGATATTAAGTTATTCTAATCATGAAATTTAACCAAATAAGAGTTCAATCAATATATATTGCAGTTTACGGCATTTTCTAAACTTACATTTGTATTTAAGTTTATTATTTTTACAAAAACTATTTTTTTAATAATGTTAAATTAACTTTAATGTACTCATTATTTCTGCTAAAATAAATAAAACAAATATGTTAACTTTAATTATGTAAATTTTATTGATTATAAATTTATTTATAATTCAAATTATAAGTCATTTAAACTTTTGTTTATTTTATTCAGCGCAAAAAATTGTTTTTGTTAATTTTTTGCTTTTAATGAGCAATAAAAAATAAATAGTAAACAATATATAATTGTAAAATTTAAAACAAAATTATCTGTTAATTCTAATTTAAATTGTATTTAATTAAAAAATAATAAAATTCAAGTTTAAATAAATGCATTAATTTAATTTATTAATTAAAATAAATGTACAATATTTAGATGCTTGCTTTCAGTGAATCTTATGAGGTTTGTTAATGGTATTGGTATCAGTTATGCAAATCGAATAACAATACCATTAACAACAATAGAATCACATGAATCGAAAGCGTATTTAAGTTAAGTCAAAATACTTGTGTGGGAGTTTGTGAAGTAAATTTATTACATATTAATTTCTAACTTTCAGACGAGAAGTTTTCGCCAAATGAACTACAGTTATAGTTTCTAAAAAAGTACGAGTAATTATTGAAACAACTTTATTTAACTTATATTAACGAAATTATTTTATTGTTAAATTATATTTTTTTCCAATTATAGAAAATTGTGACTTACTTTATGCAATAATTATTTTCAATGCATAGGTACACATGTCTAGAAATAATTTAATGTATCATATTTTATGACTTTAATGATTTAGATATTAATGGGAATATGTATAATCATTATTTATTAGAAAAATTCAAAATTAATTAGAGAAATAATGATCACTATAATAGTAAACATACAAATGTAGATAAAAGTAAATGTATGTTTGTTATATTTTGTATCAACTAATCTGTATGATAAAAATTTCGTAAAATAATGACGATTAAAGTTAAGCTGGCGTTTGATTGAAGCACTAAATACATTTTAGTTGCTTCAACACCTCCAATGTATTTCGTTACGAAAATCTCATCAACTCTTATTGGAGCTTTTTTTGGTAATTTTAGTTAAATATTTTTGTTTACACTACTTATACATAATAAAAAAGTGAAAGTTTCTTAAAACTGTACTTTAAAATTTGATAACTTTAGTGCCAGATATGTTTTCGTTAATTGATTGCAAAATAATTGTAAAATTTTAATGAATTATGCATTGCATTGTATTTACATGCAATTAATAGTTATATTATGTTTAAATATTGTAAATGTTATAAAAGGTACATTCAATTTTAAAAATTAAAACTTATTTCATATTCTAAGAAATTAATTTTCGTTGAATTATAAAATTTTTAATGTAAATAAGTCATACTTCAAGGCGCTTCTTAAGCAGATTTATTTGTGATGTTTTTCGTTGAGATAAGTGAATGGTATCAAAAATTAGGGTTGATTTTTGAACATAACAGTAATATCAAATCTCTCACCATAGATATGAGTTTAGATTAAACTGCTCACAGACATGGACTAAAAATAATAACTAACTTTAACTTTAATATTTTTTTAATAAATCAAAACTTATTAAAAGTCTAAAATTCTAAAAATACAAATTCCATTTACTAAAACATTGCAAAAAGAAGGTTAAGTGAGCCAAACCATTGGCGTTGAGAATTATTGTTTGCTATTAAATAAAGATATATAGAATACCGTAGTTTAACGTATAAATGGTTCATTTTTTCACTTAACCATCAATGGAGTGAATGAAAAAGGAACAATAACTGTGCATAGAATAAACTGACAGTAAATATTGATGAATATGACAAACATGTTCATACATTCATATTATCAACTATTATGTCTAGCATTTTAATTCGTTAGGAAACACAATAAGAAATTATTATAAAAAGAAATATTAATTGAATTTCTTATTCTACTTATTCTAAGAATACGAATTAAAAAATTATCAAAAAATACCATAAAATACTAAGAATTCGTTATTAATGATAGCCTAGAGATAGTCGACTATAAATTACTTTCTTAGTAAACAATAGAGTTATTTTTTATTTCAAAAGAATCAATTCTTTTGGAACTAATTTGTTAAACGTACCCCTGTTTGATGATTCTAACAATTAATTATTATATGTTAAATAATTCAAAAATTGAAGTGTGAAAATGTTTTAATAAACCATTGAATTCTAATATGCACGTAAATATGCGTTACTTATAATCAGTTTTTAATTACTAAAATATCTAGGAGTATAAGCATAGAAATATGAAGCTCTAGAAGAACTACTTCTAAGAAAATTTTAAATTTCATGGAAAAGATATAGAATTTATGCGTTTATTTTTTTGGACATCAGACTATAATATCAAATTAGCAGTAAAAGCGCGTTTTCGGTACGAGCTTTAAAAAAATGATAATTAATAAAATCCTATATATATTAAGGCTAAATGATAGTCTCTAGTTATAGTTATTTCGTATAAATGAAGACTAAAAATCATAAGTCATGAATATTCTATATTTTGCATGTGAACTTCACATGTTTTATGTCGTCAACGTATCTAACAATCAAAATCATTAATTATTAAGAAATTTTTATATACCTACTTATTAATAGAATATTGTAAACGAATTTTTACTATTTTGTTATCATAAGACAAGTAATTGTTATTAACTAAGCTTATTGAGTCAATATTGTCTGAAAGTTTAAAATGCTTAATAACTTTTGTTTTAATATTCTTCCAAATAGTTTAGTAACATATTATTCTAATAATACTATAAATTATAATAAATTAGTTAAAATAGTTCCAATGCATATAAACAGCTATCCATATATAATGAACAGTGAGAGTAAATTATGCGGTGTTTTAATCAAATTAATTGTTGAATTATCAGCAAAATATGGTTACAGGTATTTATTATTAAAGTATTTTATAAATTTATTTTATACAAATGTTGATTTTCTCGTCTCTTTATTAAAAGTATTTTGCGATTGAATTTAACTCACATTTTAAAAGATCAGGCAAAAAGATTAATTAGTGAGAAAAAATTAGATGTATTTTTAAGTTTATTTCCCCACATTTATTTGAATAAATCCGATAAATACATGGGATTAAGTAGAGCTTTGGATTTAGCACAAGGAGAACACATATATGCATACATTAAGCCTCAAGAATGGTCTGCTTTTACTTATTTTAACAGTTTTGATGTTTACGTTTGGATTTCCATTCTATGTTCAATAATTTTAATTTCTATTATTACTAATATTGCTGAGAATCCATTTCATCGAATTCAAGATACAATTTTCGGCTATAACTCAATATTGTCGAAAAGTTTTTCAAAGTCTATTTTGATAACAGTTAAAAATTCTAAGCAAAGATGTCTAATAACAATATGGTTAATGTGTTATACTGTTTTATTGGCTGGATTTTCAGGTGTTTTAAATGGATTTTTCATGAAAAATTCACGTCCCGATACTATCGACAGTTTTGATCAACTTTTTGAAAAACAAGAAATCAAAATTATAATATATCGCGGAAATTACTTCGACTATTTTATTCGAGAAAATAAAAATTCGAATAAACTGTTTCTAGAAGTGAGTAAACGTATTTCATATATCGAACGTATGCCTATTTTCGAGCAAACAGATCCCAACACTATTGAAATAATTTCGAAATTAAAAACAGGAAAATTTGTATTCGTTGTGAATAAAACCTATTTGGATAGTATTATAAATTACAATATCACTGAATGGGCGAAAAATCAAGTTAAAAAAATTTATGTTTCTAAGAGTGGTTTTTCGAGGATATTTTATTCTATGCCGTTGTCTAATATTAATATTAATTTAGTTAATAATTTAAATAAATTGTAAGTAATTATTTCAAAATATATTTATTATTTGTTTATTTTTTAAAACTGATATTTCAGAATATTATCAATGATTGAAAATGGAATTTATAATTATTGGATTACTAGTTCACATGTTTTTAGCAAAGATAATGAAAACAATTGGATGGATAAATATTCTGCTGTCAACTTTGATATAAATCGATTAAAAGGAGTTTATTATTTATGGATTATTGGAACTGTAGTTTCTGTTGTAATATTTTTGTTTGAGAAATTTAACTTAATTTTATTAATTTATGTAATAGTAGTAAACCAATATGTTTTTTATTATTCTCTTAAAGATTTAGAAATATTAAGAAATTAAAATACTGGCAATTTGTAATCGCATTAACTCTAATAACTTCAATCAAAATAATTTTTAAAATTTTTTAACCTTAACTTCTCTTGAGGTAAACGAAAATGCAAAAAAACAGTCCAATAGATAGTATAAAATAATATCTCTCACAAATTAATTTACAATACAGATGAATAATGGTATAAGACATTAGGTCTAAATTTTGAGCTGCATTATACTTCTATGTAAAAACTGTTTGGTTAGAATATACTGCTCAAAATAGTTTAGAATGATAGGAGCAAAGCGAAGAATTTCTACTATTAATAAATTAATAAAGTTTCGAATAAAGTACTGTACCCTAATCAGTTTTCCCTGACCTCTGAAAAAAGGCAACATCTAAAAGCAGTGCAGTACAGTATATTTGATAAGTTTGGATTGAATAAATTTTACGTGGTATTATTAAAATAATTTATATATGAATGCTTGTAATGAATGCCCAAAATATTTATTTAAAAGCCGATTTTGACCCGAATATAGGCTATTTTAATCCAAATTTTTGTTAATTTAGACCAAAATTTAGACCAAAATTTAGACCATTTTGACCCTTAATGATATAAAATGATCGATGACAGTGTACAGACGGATGGATACTATCAAATGGCTTATTTTTACAAAGTGGGTTAAAAAATAAATGTGTCCCAAAACAATTTTGTTCTAAATTTTGGTTTCTCTAAAGTGAATTTTCTAAAAGATCCACTGATATAAGAAATTATTTTCAGAAAATGATTTCTAAATACTATTGAAGTTAATCTGATTTAAGCGCCATTTTTTGGTCGTTGGGCCTAAATATTCATATTCACTTTAAAAACCCTCATTTAAGACATTATAATTTAAGAAACCAATAATTTGTGCAAATTCATGAAATTACAATTTTTATTTAAAAAATAATTATTGTAAATGTTATCGTAATCTAAAGTCAATTCTATGTGTTAACATTAGCATCATTTATTGCGTTAATATATTGTACAATCAAAATCATTAATTAATAAGATATTTTTAGAATCTTACTTAACAATAGAATTAATTAATAGAACATAAATATACTGTTTGAGATCTTTCTTTAAGTCTTAACAAATTGTTATTTATGACAATGATATTGTTAATTATAGTTAATCCTCACATATAGCAACCACCAATAAAACATAGTACTCTATTGCTTTATATGTTAGTATTGCAAAATTTAATAGTGGCAACAAAAAAGTATGGATTGGTAACGGTATCACTGATTAGTTAGATTACGTAACAAACCTTTTCTTTATTTTCTTTTGATTTTCACTGTTTATAGTAACAGACGTCTCGCGCAGTTTTACTTTGATTACTAGTATATATTTATATCTTTAATATGCAAACGAGTAAGATATTATTATTAGATAAGTTCATACAATTAAGTGTCAGTATTATTTGATAAATTAAAATGCATAATAGTTTTTGCTTCAATATTTTCCCAAATAGTTTAGTAACATATTATTCCAATAATACAATAAATTATGATAAATTGGTTAAAATAGTTCCAATGCATTTAAACAGCTATCCATATATAATGAACAATGAGAGTAAATTATGCGGTGTTTTAATCAAATTAATTGTTGAATTATCAGCAAAATATGGTTACAGGTATTTATCATTGAAGATTTTTTTAAAATACTTATTTAATATTGATTTTCTCGTCTCTTTATTTCTCTCGATTCAATCAAAGTATTTTGCGATTGAATTTAACTCACATTTTCAAAAATCAGGCAAAAAGATTAATTAATGAGAAAAAATTAGATGTATTTTTAAGTTTATTTCCTCACATTTATTTAAATAAATCTGATAAATACATGGGATTAAGTCGAGCTTTGGATTTAGCACAAGGAGAGCATATTTATTCATACGTTAAACCTCAAGAATGGTCTGCTTTTACTTATTTTAACAGTTTTGATATTTACGTTTGGATTTCCATTATGTTTTCAATATTTTTAATTTCTTTCATTACTATTCTTGTTGGGAATCCTTTTCACCGAATTCAAGATACTATTTTAAGATATACATCGATATTATTATCGGAAACCATTCCAAAATATAAATGGAAAGTTGTTAGAAATTTTAAGCAAAGAGTTTTGATAAATGTTTGGTTAATATCTTGCACTATTTTATTGGCTGGATTTTCAGGAGTTTTAAATGGATTTTTCATGAAAAATTCACCTCAAGATGTAATCGATTCTTTTGAACAACTTTATGAAATAATCGATATAAAAATTATAATATATCGCGCAAATTATTTTGACTGTTATATACGTAATAATAAAAATTCGAATAAACTAATTCTCGAAGTCAGCAAACGTATTTCATACCTCCTAAAAATGCCGATTTTTATGCGAAATGATTCGTATACAAATGAATTAATTTCGAAATTAAAAACAGGAAAATTTGTATTCGTTGTGAATAAAACCTATTTGGATAGTGTTGTTAATTACTATATAACTGATTGGACGAAAAGCCAAATGAAAAAGGTTTACATTTCTAAGAGCGGTTTTTCAAAAATCTTCTATTCTGTGCCGCTTTCTATTATTAATATTAATTTAGTTAATAATTTAAATAAATTGTAAGTAATTATTTTAAAATATATTTTTTATTTAGTTTATTTCTAAATTAATGTTTTAGAATCTCATCAATGATTGAAAATGGAATTTATAATTATTGGATGTCTAGTTCTAATGTTTGGAACAGAGATAATGAAAACAATTGGATGGATAAATATTCTGCTGTCAACTTTGATATAAATCGATTAAAAGGGGTTTATTTTCTATTACTCATTGGAATTGTGGTTTCGGTTGTAATATTTGTGTTTGAGAATTATAACAAAGCTCTTAATTTATATTTTAGTAGTAAAGTTTTGAATCTAATAATGCTCTTAAATAATATCTGAAATTTAAATGGTTAGACATAATTTAGAAATTAACCGTTTAAACAGTGATATTAATAACAAGTGTTTTTTATTACAATGTTTTAATTTTATAATACCAACTGTAATAAAAACCTAATAATCATAACTATTATATCAAATTAAAGCTAAGATATGGCAAAAACTTTTAATTGTTTAAAATATTGGAATTTGATTCTGTTGTCAGAATACTTAGGAAACAAAATGTGTTCTTATTCTAAAAAATTATGTTTATTTCTCATAATATTGCGGATAACAATGAGTTAAAGAGAGAAACCTAATATTAGAAATAAAAAAACTTAACAAAGATTAACAATTGTTAGAAAGAGTTAATTATTTCTTGGAATTATTTATTAATTGGTATTCTTCATTGAATTGCACGATGTTTAGAAATGAATTGATGTTATATTGGTATTTAATAAAAATTTCCATATTTTAGCTTTATTTTCATATAATTTTAATTATTCTAAGTTAATAAATAAAGCTATCATTAAAAAACAAAACCGTGTAATAAAAAATACCCTATATTTTATTGATTAAAATTGTAAAATAAATGTATTTGTTGTAAAAATTGATTGTTTTATTTCGTTTTGGCAGATTATGGTCGCATTGTGATGAGAGCTGTAGTTGATGGAGCTGAGCTAGCTGCAGCTCGAGCTGAATTTCAGCTCTTGTTTTAGAGTTTTCGAGCTGCAAAAATCAGCTCAGCTCACAAAGGATCAGCTCCAGCTCAGCTCAGCTTTCAGCTCAAGCTCGGCATATCGAGCTGTTTGAGCTGACTTTTGTGCTTTTTTAAAGTATTTTTCTGTTTCCTGTCGAGTTATGCATATAAATATTACTCAAAATTCAAAAAAGATTAAATAAATAAATTAGTCATATAATTATAAATCATTATAATATTATTGTAATGTTTAGAAAAAAATAATAAGTTAGTAAAATTAAAATATTTCATACAATATATATATATAATGACAAACTCCAGCTCATCAGCTCAGCTCAGCTCTGACAAAGTCCAGCTCAGCTCATACTTATAGGAGCTGAATACTAAATCAGCTCAGCTCTAAAAATTTATAATTAAATAAGCTCAGCTCGCAGCTCAGCTACAGCTCAGGTTTTCGAGCTGATTCTCATCACTACTACTAACTAATCTAGAAGTCAATAAACAATTGATAAGATAATTATTCTGTTTAAATAAGGCATTTAATAATTTACATTTTTCTGTACGTGGCATATGATAATACGTGGCAAATCATTTCTATTAGATAATTAACGACTAACATCTACAACGTATTAAATAAATTTCTATTCTTATAATAATAATATTTTCTAAAGAACTTTATTTAATATGTTATTCGGTTTAATTAACTCGATTCTAATCTATTTATTTTTACCATTTGTTGTAATATTAACCATATTCGTTATTGTTATTGGATTTGAACGAATTAATATGATTTGGTTCGCGTTTCTATGGAGAAAACTTATTGGACCCATAGTTATACCAAAGTGCTTTCCCTACAAAGACAAAATGTTCAAAGATATAAATGAATTAAAATCATCGGATCCAAAACTTTTAAAAGAAAATGCTATTCGTATACTAGAAGTGGGCGCTGGAACGGGACCTAATTTTCACTATTATCCGAAAAATTGTCGATTAACTACTGTCGATAAGAATACGTATTTTAGAGAAACTTTACTGGAAAATGCGAGTAAGTTTCCGCATATTATACTTGAAAATGCATTTGTGGTTAAAGGTGAGGATATGAGAGAATGCATTGAAGACGATTACTGCGATGTTGTGGTCTTAACCTATATATTGTGTTCCGCTGACGATCACATCGCTATACTGAAAGAAGCGTTTCGAACACTCAAAAAGGTTCAAAATTATATAAATATTATTTTATTTTATAATCCTTATTCCATTAAAATTTTTATCTTTCATTTTAGTACCGTTAAAATGGTTATTTATAAATTTGAAAATAATTTACTTTATTGCAACATTAAATTTTTAATTAATTGCATGTATTTTTTGCCAAAAACCATAAAAGATTACATGAATGTTTTTCTAAATTCTAAATATTGCTTAATAGGGTGGATGTCTATACATGTTAGAACATGTCCGGTATCGCGAACACTCTTCATTCAAAATACAACAGTTTTTCAATCCTATTTGGAAATATATACATTGTGGATGCCATATAACGCGAGACATTACCGAAGAAACGCTTAGAAACATTGGTTTTGATAAAATAGACATTCAATACGTGGAGATGGATATGCGTAATCCCGTACTTATGGGTCTGATGTCGCGGTACTTATGGGTCGTACAGCCAACTATTTTTGGAAAGGCTATTAAATAAATTAGTTTGGAAATTTACATATACAATATTTGCCAGTGTATTCTAAAATTTACTCATAATTTATTGTTTGTTTATTCTTGAGAATCACGGAAACCTATCAGATATCATATTTTCATTCAATTTATCCTTTGAATGACAAATTATAAATTTCAAATGAGAAACATTAAACTTTATTTAAGTGAAATCATATGAAAAATTAATTAATTTTAGTATAAAACCTTACAAATAACTACAAATTTGTTTAAAGTGATTTATCTTTAATTCATGTCGCAGTCAAAGCACGAAATGCAAAAATAAACCTTTAATAATAATCTATACTGATGTAGAATTCACTGTTTAGTGACGCAAACTATTAACTAATCTAGAAGTCAATAAACAATTGATATGATACTTACTTATTCTGCTTAAATACATTTTTATGACGTTTTTCTGTACGTGGCATCTGATAAAACCAAATCATTTCTATTAATTAACGACTAACAGCTACAACTTATTAAATATATTTTCATTCTTATAATAATAATATTTTCTAAAGAACTTTATTTAATATGTTATTCGGTTTAATTAATTCGATTCTAATCTATGTATTGTTACCATTTGTTGTAATATTAACTATATTCGTTATTCTTATTGGATTTGAACGAATTAATATGATTTGGTTCGCGTTTGTATGGAGAAAACTTATTGGACCCAAAGTTAAACAAAAGTTCGATCCCTTCAAAGACAAACTATTCAAAGATATTAATGAATTAAAATCATCGGATCCAAAACTTTTAAAAGAAAATGCGATTCGCATACTAGAAGTGGGCGCTGGAACGGGACCTAATTTTCAGTATTATCCGAAAAATTGTCGATTAATAACTGTCGATAAGAATACGTATTTTAGAGAAACTTTATTGGAAAATGCGAGTAAGTTTCCCCATATTATACTAGAAAATGCATTTGTGTCTAAAGGTGAGGATATGAGAGAATGCATTGAAAACGATTACTGCGATGTTGTGGTCTTAACACATATATTGTGTTCCGCTGACGATCACATCGCTATATTGAAAGAAGCGTTTCGAACACTTAAAAAGGTTTAAAATTATATAATTATTATTTTATTTTATAAACCTTATAAACCTTAAAACGATAAATATTTTTTAAAATTTTTAATTCCCTTAAAGGTCCTAAAATTTGTAACCTTATTTTAGTACATAAATTATTTCACATTACATTTTCGTGAGTTTTCAATTAAACTACCATTCCATTAACAAAAATCAATCACTAGAACACAATACTGTAATTTTCAGAAATATATCCGTTGAATTTGAAAATAATTTACTTTATTGCAACATTAAAATTTTTATTAATTGCATGTTTTTTTGCCAAAAACCATAAAAGATTACATGAATGTTTTTCTAAATTCTAAATATTGCTTAATAGGGTGGATGTCTA
>JAQGAW010002285.1:0-15681 GCA_034698025.1 Phthiracarus crinitus | reverse complement strand
CTTATTTAAAGTTTAATAAAGTCAAAATTCATATAGAATTCTTTAAATTTCATAGGAAAAATTGATTATCGGGTTTTAGGTTTTATTCGGGTTAACCGATAAGAAATTTATCCAACCCAAACCGAACCGAGTAATGATAAATAGTAACCCGGACCGAACCGATAAGAAACCAGTCGGGTAGAACCGTCGGGTTAACCGACCCGTGAACATCTTTAATAATTTCTAATGTAATTCAAAATAAAAACCTAATAAATTAATTTAAAAAATGTTTAAACCAATTTTTATTAATAAAACTAAATTTATATCAGTCTAATTAATTAATATTAAATATAAAATATTGTTAAGTAAACAAAATTTCATTAAAATATTAAATATGATAAATTATATGAAAGAATGCGTCAATATTAGTGTAATAACTTTAAAAACATTTTATTATTTTAAATCTAATAAATTTTATGCTTTTTAATCATTATAAAAACTTTTAGATCAATCACAAAAATTTACTATTTAATTGTTTTTTAAATATTAATTTGGTGGTTTAAACCGCGGAAAACCTACCCGAGGAACAGCTTTAATTAGTGTAATAATAATAAATTGTTAAATGAGATAATAAAACGCTATTATTTAAAAAGTCAAAATTTTTGAAATCATCTAATATGCCAATATTTAACTTTTCAATTGATGTAAAGCCTTTTATAAATGCGTCAATTATTTATAAATTATTAACCAAAATCGTTAATACTTTTAAATGCAAACATTTCAAACCAATCTGTTTTATTAACTCATGAGCAGAAGTCTGATCGACAAATAGTAGGGAAAATGAAATATATTCAATATTTTCAAATGTTTCTATAAATTAAATTCATTTTCGGATTCAACAAAAATATCAAGTGATTTCAATTGATGTTTAAAATAGTAAACAAATTTTTTAAATCTGTCATCTATTTAGCAATAATCACCGATACTATCAATATTAGTTCTAATAACAGATTTATTGACTAAACATATATGAAAGTAATCAAATTCATTTATAAAAGTTTAATAATATACTTTATGCTTATTAATATTGTTACAGCGTATGTAACTATTTATTTAATTATTAAATTTCTGGGATAAAATTTTATGATGTGTTTGGTGTGGTATGCTGTTGTTTCCTTTGTTGAGGAGTTTTCGTGTTTCGTTGTCTCCAATTTTGCGGCGTTCCTACTTCAGCGGTGTTCTTTATGCGTTCCTCTGTATGTGTCTCTGTATGCGTCTCTTTCTATGTGTCTCTCTGTGTGCGTCTCTTTCTATGCGTCACTCTGTAAGCGTCTCTCTATATGCGTCTCTCTGTAAGCGTCTATATATATATGTCTCTCTGTGCGCGTCTCTACTTAAGAGGTCACCTTACTCCAAGGTGTTTCCACTTAAGCTGTTCACCTACTTCAGAGGTTTACTACTTAAATGGCGGACCACTTACTATGCGGGTTCCCAACTTAAAATGTCGACTTGACTCGCGAAACCCTTACAATGCGTTATCAACTTAACGACTAACCTGCGCGGTGCTCTACTTCAGCGGTCCTCACGGCCCTCTACTTCAGCTGTCCTCACGGCCCTCTACTTCAGCGGTCCTCACGGTCCTCTACTTCAGCGGTCCTTTACTTAGCGGCCTCTACTTCAATGGTCCTTTGCAGTCCTCTACTTCAGCGGTCCTTTAATTAGCGGCCTCTACTTCAGCGATCCTTTGCGGTTCTCTACTTCAGCGGTCCTTTACTTAGCGGTCCTCTACTTCAGCGATCCTTTGCGGTCCTCTACTTCAGCGGTCCTTTTCTTAGCGGAATCTACTTCAGCGATCCTTTGCGGTCCTCTACTTCAGCGGTTGTTTGCGGTACTCTACTTCAGCGGTCCTTTACTTAGCGGCCTCTACTTCAGCGGTCCTTTACTTAGCGGTCCTTTACTTCAGCGGTCCTTTACTTAGCTGTTCTCTACTTCAGCGGTTGTTTGCGGTACTCTACTTCAGCGGTCCTTCACTTAGCGGCCTCTACTTCAGCGATCCTTTGCGGTCCTCTACTTCAGCGGTTGTTTGCGGTCCTCTACTTCAGCTGTCCTTCACTTAGCGGACCTTTACTTCAGCGGTCCTTTACTTAGCGGTCCTCTACTTCAGCGGTCCTATACTTAGCGGTCCTCTACTTCAGCGGTCCTTTACTTAGCGGTCCTCTACTTCAGGGGTTGTTTGCGGTACTTTACTTCAGTGGTCCTTTACTTAGTACTTGATGTAATACTCTTTCACTCTTTCGCTTACGTGGCAAAGATGGTCACAGTAACAGTTTTTAAGTTTTCACTTTTACTTTAAATTTTAAAAAGGCAGTCAATTTCCACACAGCAAACTTATTTATAGTTTGCTGTTAATTACTGTTAATTTAATAACCTTATGGGACTCTAACCCATAAGGTTTCACGTTAGTGCTTCCTGTCGAAGCACCAACAACTACATGACAACAACAGGTAAGTATGAATTTTTTTCATACATAACAATATTCAAATAAACACGCGTATATAAACACCATAGTAAAAATAAACCAAATTTACGTGCGGCTTATGCGTGGAGCGCGGTTTATCTGGTTAATATTTTCATTACAAATAGTATTATAATTAACGGATGCGGTTAATAGGCGATTGCGGCTTATCCGCAGAAAATTAGGGGTAACTACATAATATTATTTAAATTTTAGAGAAAAAACGATAGTTTAATCTTTAATCATTTTTGAGATGTGAAATATTTTATCTAAAACGTATTTCAGTTATAGAGCGCCTCCTGAACGAATTTCCTAAATTCTTTTTCAGCCAAAATTCTTAGAATTTAGTCCTCTATTATATAAATTTTTGAGATTTTTAAAAATGGAGCACAACCCTTATGCAAGTTGTCGGTATCTCTTTATTGTAAATAAGGACAACCAAATTCGAGCAAAATATATACAAAATTAGGGAGGGATTCGGGGCATCAAAAAGAGCTTTTTCGTGGCGAATTCTGGCTATGCATAATTAATTACCCTAATTTTCTGCGGATAAGCCGCGGCTTATCTTAAGAAAATAGTGAAAATTATGTAAAAATTGGTATTGCGGCTTATGCGAGGGATGCGGCTAATATGTGGAAATGAAAAAACATTTTCATTTTCAGATAATATATACAAAATACATCAAATTAAGAGTTAGAAAGTGTTTTAAATTCTTCTGAAATATCAACAATGAAGTGAATAATGTAACTTTTGTAATATTTAGAGCATTATGCTTGCATTTCTCACAATATTTAAATAAACAAGCTGGTAAACACCGTAGTAAAAATTATCCAAAATTACGGCGGCTTATGCGTGGAGTGCGGCTTATTTGTGGTTAATATTTTAATTACAAAAAGTATAATATTCAACGGATGCGGCTTATACGCGAGTGCAGCTTATCAGCAGAAAATTAGGGTATATATATTTAAAAATAATTAACAAAATTAAAGATTATTCAAAATATTATTTAAAATTTTTTTTATAAAAATATGTTTTTTTTACGTTTTAAAACACTCTTCTTTAAAAATTCATCAGAAATTGAATAATATTTTTTTTAATTTTGACAAAAATATATTGCAATTAAAAGTTAAATTTTCAATTTTGGCCTTATCTCTCAAATTTTAAAAAATTATTGATATTTTTGAAAAAAGTAAAACAATTCGGGGTAATTCGGGCAAAAAAAATTGAAAATTCGGTGGATTCGGGCAAAATAAATAGGGTTTAAATTACTTAATTCATATAAACACGTTTTATAGATTCCCCTGAAAGATAATATAAACAATAGGGATTCGGGCGAACCTGAATTTGGTTGTCCTTAATTATAAAACACTAAAAGTTTGAATATAAATTAATAACTTAATTTTAATAAAATATTGGGAAAATTAAATGTGGTTAACTATTTATAAAATTTTGAAAACTTTAAAAGTTTAGTAAAATTTAATATAGTTTTAAAAAGATTTTATAATGTTTCAGTTTTATTTATAAAGTTTAGAAAATTTTTTTATAAAGTTTCATAAAACTTGAAATAGTTTGTAAACGTTTTAAAGTTTGTTGATGTTTCGACATAACTTATGTGGTAAATCTGTCGAATATGACGCACTCATATCATCAACTCGTGTTAACTAATTTTCTAATTTTGAAATATCATGGCGTGAATGCGTTGCTTCCGAAATTTGAAAAACTTTTTCCTTATAACAAATAGTCTCGAATCATATCCTTATAAGCAATTTCTATAATTACTATATTTAATCACAAGTTTTACATTGAGGTTATTATTATTATTTAAAAAATGGTAACTCGTTTGCAAAGTTATTAGTTTTTCATTGTTCAATCGCCGACAGCAAAATCGAGCATATTTTAATCGATGTCGAATTTATTTTTCTCAAACTTTCGAGAAGCGTATAAAACTTGTTAAAAATTAGTAGAAAAATGATTATAACGATAAGAAAAAGAATAGACTCGATTAAGTAGTGGGTGAATGGATAAATCGAAATACATGTACGAATGCGTGTAATAATAATACATGTTTGGCAACTAGAAAATTATAGAATCACGCGATTTGTAAAATTTGACTATAAATTACTGTAAAATAAAAATTATCATATAAGCGATTATATGCAAAGCGCACAGCATTATGAGGAGGAAAAAAGTGTGTGGCAGTGTGTTTGGCAATTATTTTATCGACTAAATTAGAAACTAAACAGGAAACTGCGTTTTTATTTTTTAATTAAACATATTTTTAATTAGACAATATTATATTAACATTTATAGAACATAATGATTAAATCTTCTTTAAAGTTGCATATTTTTTCTTAATTATTCAGCATAAATATTGAATGTTCGACAGGTTTGTGTTAAAGTGTAATCACTATAGAAATAAATAAAGGTATTCAAAGGGATATTTATATATTAAAATAGATAAATTGTATACGATTTTATTAAATGTTTTAAAATCCCTTTAAAATATTTGTTGATGAACTTATATGTTAAATCCACATTTATGTCTAATGCAATGTAAAATATTATATTTAATTTAAACCGTGAGAAAATTCTAGGGAAAATTTAACGGATAACATGCGAAAAAATGTATCTTTTATTAATCTGTTATTGAAATCTGTCCGATATATTCGAATACATTGCCTTAAGTACTCATCACACTAAAAATAATCTCGAAAATATTTATCGTATTAACACTTATTATTACCTAATAATCTGGTTTCTTCTGGTTTGTTATTACTATTACTATTATTATTATTAATGTAACGGAATTTATCATTAATTAAGAGTCGTTGTGAATGACTTACTTTAAACTTGACAGATAAAGTATATGTTATTATCCCATATCCCAGTGTATGAAATAAACTTTATAATAGTTAATTAGGACTTTTTTATCGTTGAAAGATTTTAATAAGTAGATAAATTTACAATTTATATCTGTTTATCTGCTTAATTAACAGACGTGTAAGTTAATAACGACATATGAATGTATTTGTAGCGCACTCTTTAAATAGTTGTTTGAATTTTGTGGTACAGTATTTTAATTAATTTTTGTTTGACATAATAATATTGTACAGTATTTCGATTTTATTCATGCGATTAATTGTTAAGCCTTTGAATCTTTTTAAAAATATACAATTCATACAACACAATAATTTTAGGGTATTTAATGTACATATTGCCTGTATTATTAAATTTAATGTTTAAGGAAAAATTATTTATTTTAAACACGCATTCGAAGAAAGTAAGCAAAATTTCTTGGTTAATATAAGCCAATAAATTTATTACAAAAAAAATAATATTTGAGAACTGTTTAAAACATCTAAAATTATGAGCGAAAACTAATTTAATTCGATAATAATTTATTTTCTAACGAAGTTGTTAACAGTTTGTTAATTTTTAAATGTCAGGTAAATTCAAATAAATTTGAATTTGAAAAAATGTATTTGAATGCTTCGCGCTTTTAATTTTTACTTAATTGCGTCATAAATTCGGGAAATGAACGATCTATAAGATTATCAATGAAACAAAGTTATTTGAAACAACTTTTTGTTGATTTATTATAAAGTTATTGCAAAATCTTATGAAAGATAAGCGGCATAAATAAATTTTAAATTACTCTTTGAAATTTATTTTATTTTAAATTGTTTTAATTTTATTCCATTGACGGCCTTTTTAAGCGTTTAATTGAACGCAGGATTTACTACTCTATATATAAAAGTGTAACAAATACGCAAATCTCGCAAATATTTGTTTAATAATGCGAATTTTATGGTAAACATTAATATTAATGTTTACAATATAGTAGTCAAGTCAAGCATAAACAATCTGAATGCGAATCAGCATAAATTAAAACTATATGTACAAAGTTTATAGATTATAATAAGTAATAAAATAATAATGATTTCGTAAACAACACACAGGAATCAAGTTTATATCCGACGACACACTTATTTCGTCATCGATTGATGAGCGCATTGTTGCCTGGAATTGGAAACATGCATGTGATGATCGATCATCGCATTCATTAATTGTTACGCCGATTGTGACACACATTTCCTCCACCGCTGACATATCTTCATTATGTATCATTGATCCGTAAGTTTTTATGCAAAACAATAACAGTTTTCATAGTAGTAGTACTCATGTTTTTATAACTGATATGCGCTAATGATAAACAGAATCGCGAATAACGAATCGAAATTATTGGTGTGCGGCGAAGGATTCCAGATATTAAAATATAATGGTATGAAACTTACTTAGCATTTATGACTGTGGGGTATCATAATTAAGTCAGCGATCGTACGATTGGATCATAACTGATGATAACGAAGCCTTAAATCAAACATTAAACTTTAGAAACTATTTTCCCAAACATTAAGCACAAATTTTATAGCATTAAAAACGTGACAAATGAAACGCTGATATGATATGCAATTGAAATCGTTTTTTACGTTATGGATTATACTTGTATTTTACATTTTTGTTGAATAATTTCTCTTTAATTTTTTTGTTAACAAATAACTAATTTGTAATAAATTATGAGGTTTTTCGATTTCATTTGGTTTCTTCGTCCATTTTATTAAGTTTTTAGTTTAATTAATCGCGAAACTAATCACTATTTTAATATGTAGTATAAGTTCAAAAAACCTAAAAGCTTTTGTAAATAATAATTTTGTTGGTTTTTTCTGGGAGAGTGTCTGCACACCACTTAAGACATCTAAAAATATCTATACAATTCTCTACATATTTTATATTTGCGCAAAAAAATATTTACTGGTAATTGATTTTTAGTTTTCTGTCGATATTTAAGATAAATAAATATTTAGCTCAACTTTATAGGTATTTCTTTATAGGAAGATATGTTTATTATTTCAGGCAAAAATTTTTTCTCTATTTGTAAATTTGGTTTGCACTCAAAACGATTCTTATCTCACCGCTAATGAATGTTAAATAATGATTTGCAGCGCGTGTCACAGATATAACAATTCCCACAATTTATTTACAATAATTATATATAAGTATTGAAAAAATATGAAAAAAAACAAGTAACACTCTTAAGGTATTTATTGCTCTGGAAAAAGCATTCATAGAAAAAATTTCCTTCACTTTAAAAGATTTATTTCATTGATATTTACGATAAAATAATGAATGCAAAGAAAAATTTCGCAGTAAAAATCGTTTAAATATTTAAAAATAGATTAACCATTTTAAGGTCATCCCGTTTTTTCCACTCCCAATGTCTTAAAACTTACATTTTTATCGCTCACCGCGTCTATAGCTTTATGCGTGTATTTTGTTCGATAAGATATATTTTTCTTATTTACTTCGCCATTATCTTGATTTCTGCATATCTCATACGGCGAGTTAAGTACACGCGTGATTAATTTCAAGGATTTATTTTTTTTTGTTTAGTTGCATAAAAAGTAATAGCAATTTAGTAGTTACTGTTAGCTATTGTTTAAGTATTAGGTATTGAATATTTCGCTATCTTATCAAACTCTACGGTTTTTTAAGAGCAGTTGTTTAATAGTAAGTTTTACATGTCTCACTTTAAGTAATTGGTTTCTTTTTTATTGCTTGAATATCTAATAAGCTGCGATGCTTTTCTCGTAAATTACATGCTTTAACTTAATATGCTAATTATTTTTCGATCCAATCATTATAATCGAAACAACAACAAATTTGTTCACATTATAAACTGTATTATTAAAGATATTTCGTAAGCTTTTATAGTTATGAGATAAAAATCATTTTCGTTAATAATAGCAAAATTTTAAATTAAGTCTCTTAATGGAGAAATAAATTTTGTATATGAAATACTTGCGAAGAAGTGGATCAGTTTATCTTAAGCTAGATATTAATCATTTAACTAAGTTATGTATTTAAAGCCACCAGCAATGGTGTGTTGAACTTTAAAAGTCAGTCTTGTTTTCGTAAAATAATTCATTTGACATATTAAAGCGCAAATAAGTATTATTCCGATGTAAAAAATATCATGCTTTTATAACTATATATAATATATAAGTTATAAACAAAAAACTTTCCTTTTGATTAATTGCTTGATTCATTAAACAAAACAAACGGTTAATGTAGACATAACGCACGTAATCTAACACTAAATATGTCTATTTAGTTGTCACAGTTTTAATCACAAAGTGTGTAACTAATTAACTTCAACGGTGGCTAAAAATATTGTTAATACAATTAGTTTGCACATATTAATTGAAGTATTATGTAATTAACTATCGAATCTGTTTACGCTTGTGAAGCATAATAATTGGTTTGTGGAAATTTTCCATTTTTTCCCCTAAACATAACTATAATGCTTAGAATACTAAGTTTTTTTAATGAAAAAAAAACATGTTATGACTTGAATTTACTTTTAACAACCATTACCGCCGTTTTAAACTTTTTTCTTAAAACTTTTAATTAAATCAATAAAATTATCATTGATTTTATATTATTTCAAGTTTCATTCAAAAATATCAGAATTCCAAAAGATATAAACTTTCAAAAGCGGTTCGATAAAAGCTAATTCATAAAAACGATAAATATTTATTTTATTTTAACAGAGAATTTTAACGAATACTGTAAATACATTTAATTTAAAAATAACTTATCTAAAAATATTATTTAAATAAATCAATAGTTAAACGATTTGATCGCAAAAATAAATACAATGTACTACTAGTAACGAGAAATAAATTATTATACGAATTTCGAAAAATAATTGATTTCATTTTATTTGTCAAAAGCATACAATCAGTTTTACATAACAATGAACAATGAATGGTTAAATTACGTTTCACTGATCGATTACCGTTAGTCAGCATTACATATAACAGTTAGTGATATAAAAATATACAACAAATTACTTATCAAATTATTTGTTTATATTGTAGTAAAATACAGTATATAAATATATATATATTATATTTATATCGATTTATGTACATTCGTTCATAATTGTAAATTATCAAAACTATACAATACATGAGATCTATTCAATAACCGGTGTATTTTGGATTACAAATATCAAGATCGGACACAACACTACAAATCGCAGTATTATTAACGTCTGTTATTATTTTTAACAATTTGTCATTTATTGGGAAAAGTGTGTACTGGTGTCACAAATGGTGCACATAATAAAATGCCACCAATAATTTTTTAATGACAGGCAATAAACCTGAAGGTCGATGACTTCGCCTTTATTTAGAAAATAAATGTCATGTTATCAACAAAAACAAATTATATAAATACACAGTTATTAAATGCAGTTATAGTTATTAAATGATTTTAAAAAATTAATGCTTAACTTGTTATAAATATAAATTATATAACATATAAAAAATATATATATATACGTAATATATTAGATAAAATTAAATTTCAATGACTTTATCAAAAGCTTAATTATTACAAGAGTTATAGTTTTATGCGTGTTTGTTCTGCAGTATATATTTAAGTAATTGGAGCTTACTTTCGCTTCACAACACAATTGAACTCAATTTCTCTGATGGGGTCACTACTTTTTTTCCCGTTGCACTGCAATAATGTATTATATTTTGCAAGTCTCCGCTCAATTAAAAACTGTTTATGTTTCTCCTTTTCTCGATGTGTACACAGAAAGACAGACACATTTTCGGGGAAATAGGAATTCAATAAATTCTAAAATAACATAAACTTTTAAAACGAAAAGCTTGCAGAGCGTGCCAGCGTTTCATTGAACAAACATTAATCGAAAACAAGTGCAGTGTAAACAATAATAATAAAATATTCAAAAACCGTTTTATCATTATTGTAATTTTTTGTTATGTGTTACTCTCTTTATTCCTAATAAATTGGTCAAAACTCTCTTATATTGCATGTGTGCAAACAAAACGCGAACAAAACAAAATAATATGGAGTTCGCGTTTTTTTATATAAACGCACACAACAAGCAATAATAGAAGTCATTGTACTATTAAATTAAGGTTTTGAATATTAATAAATTAATAGTTTTCGTATTAAATACTTTTTAACTGTTTGTCGTACACGTACGGAATAACAAAAAATTTTTCCTTTTAGTTATTAAACAAAATAATCTGTGCTACAAAAAAGGTTTTGGGATTAAAATAACGCATTTGCATGTATTACGTCGAATAACAATTAATAACAGATTATATTAGATTATTCAATAAGGATATTAGCGGGGGTTAACAAATTATCAAGTCTTTAAAAAATTATATGAGTATACTTTTTGAACAATAATAATTTTTTATTTCTCTCGCGTTTTTCATTGAGAAAAATAGCATCAAAACATAAGGTGTTAGTATAGATAAAGCGAAATTGTTGCTGAATTTTAGCAAATAACGCTTAATTATCTTAACATAAGCTTATAACATATGACAAACTACGACACGAGATAAAACGAAATATGAAATCTCGTAATAAACAGCAAAAATGCATTTGTTTTTTAAATGTCGAAATAAAAACAAAATAAGTGTTATATATGGTAATAACGAGTATTATTTAAATGTTTTATGTTTGAATTGTCAAAATATGTATATATATTATATATATATAATAACTAAATGGAACCGTTAACTCTGGTATAGATGAGATCATCGGACTCGACACTGATTTGGTCATCGATCAGTTCGTCCTCTTCGTGCTCATCGAAACCGTTCTCTTCCCTGATCTCCTCAATAATGGACGTGAGTTTGGGCGCACTCTTCGACCTCTCCATCGGCGCTCGAAAGTTTGCCAGACCTTTGACTAGCAATTGCTTGCGAATGGGTATCTCAGACAGCGATAGTCTCGCGTTTTGCCTCAACTTCTTCTCACGCCTGAACTCTTGCAAAGCGTTCGTCAATTTTTCGTTCAATATCTGTGACATACGAATAGCGATCTCTTCCTTCGCGCAAATCACTGCGTGACACCGCAATTCAGGCTTCATTTTGCGTCCGTCGTGTCGGTATACCCAACAAAACAGTTTCGGGTATTTGTTGTTTCGTGCCGTGAATGTGATCCGATTCGCCCAATACTCGGTGAGTCCGTGTTGTTTAGTGAGCGCTTTCAGACCCGAATTACATATCGTTAGCTTCATGTGAATGTCGTGCTTAACGTTATTGCAGTAATTGTTCCAAAGAGTGTCCAAAGGCTTATCGAGACAACCGTCTCCTTTGGCGAAAGGCGTCAAAACATTACCCAAATATATCACTTTATATGTGGCGTCACTTTCGGTTATGGTTACCGAACGCTTATTCCAGAATTTAAGTCCATTCAGATTGAAAGGCAACTCAACTGACATGTCTATAGCTATGTCTATGTTTATGTGTTTATTTCACAACACTATTACTATTAATATTCAATGCTATATTTGATAACCAAAATCACATATAATATTATTATTTTTGGTTGTTTCACAAATTATACAATACTTTATCACGATTTTGTTGAACGGATTTAAATAAACAAAATGTTTTTGATTGGGAATGTGTCACGTAATTGTCAATTAGGTTAAGGGGACGTGTTTTGGTCTAATAGGGTCATAACTAACATAACTATTGAGCATTTAATTCATACGTTGATCACTCATTCACTGATTACCACCATTTCATTGCATATACGAATATAATGAATATAATATACTGTATTATTTGATCGCTCTCTACAGCGCACAGCAAATACTAAATCAACGCTTTTCTCGTGCCTTATATACACACGCGATACAGGAAAACATCGTTACACTGTTATCTCGTTTTATTGTTTGTAATAATAATGTCAATAAAAACAATTCATCTGAATTACTTCACTTTATTGCTGATAAGTTCTATTTTGACGTTCATTTCTTGGTCGATATGATTCTTTCTTTAGTTTAATCTTAGAATTAATCGCATAAATGCTATGATACATTCATTGTGCCTTTCACTTAACCATTGAAATTCATTAATTGCTTTGTTTTTGTTTTGTTAAACTAGTTCAATAGCAATTTTCATTTCAGAGCTGATTAATTTTCACTAATCTATTTGGTCAATTTATTCATTTCGCCAGTATTTAATAATAACCAGTTTAAAGCGCTTAATTAATTTAATTATTTGTAGTGGGGGTTAGTTTTATGGGTAACATAATATATGGACAAATTGAAAAATTTATACATCTATGCTGTGGATTTCAAACTTGTTGCTATTGAAACATAAAAATTGTGTTTTATTTAATGGTTAAATTACACGACAAAAATCTGGAATGTAATTTTTTGCTTTTCAATTTCTTTTATTTTTGCGTGAATGGAATTATTCTATAAAAGACAATTTTATTAATATTATAATCTATAAGTAATAGAGTACAGTTTTATTTATTGAAGTGTGTATCTTATTCTAAAAAGGTTTTTATCATTCACTAAATATTAACTTTTCAGCTTACAATACCCTATAAATTCAAAAATGGTTTATTATGATTAATGATTATTAAATTTGAATAATTATATTTTTACTAGGGATTTATATTAACAAAGCATATTTAAGTGCCAGCACAGCAACTTTAAATTTTAAAATTCTAAATTTAAAGGTATCCTACACTTTGGAATAGAGTTAAAAATAATATTAATTAAATAAAAATACTACAGTAATAATAAGCAATGTTTGTTTTATTTTTTATCTTCTATTTGTTAATCATATTCTTTAGTGCAATGCGATGCTTAATTATGTTTGTATTTATTATGAGTTTAAATTATTACAATTGTGTGTGAAATCAACTTTTTCTCGTTCACACGCGACAGCAAATAAACATATAATTTTCATAATTAAACTTTTCGTAAAAAATTAATGTCACGTAAACAAGTTTATAAAACTTTTTACAATATTAATTAAAAAACATTGTATTATGCCGTTTATTTACGTCAACATTTTATTATCGGATATCGATGTCTGTAATCTATTATAATTTTTTTTAAAAATAGATAAATAGAATTCAGAATTCGATTTTCATGTGGGGTTAATGGAAAGATACGAATACCCCACATGTTTATTAAACGCGTCATACGATATCCACTTCGCATGTGAACAGTCGATTGCTATCAGTCTAATAGCTATTAGAAACAGTTTTTGTAAGTTATTTGAAATTTGTACCGAAAGCGGGAGATGTTTCAACGATACCTCTCGTTGTTTATCGCCAAACGCTTACGTGATTTTGAAATTATTATGAAATAAATAAAATGAAGACAGTTTTTTATGGAAACACTTAGAATTGAACAATTTAATACACTTCAATCACAGTGAATAATAGATAAAACTACTTTCATTGGGAGATAATATTTGCGTAATGTCTTGGATAGCATTACGAAACAATATATCGTTCAAGTTTGAAATCATTATTTCAAACCCAATTGTTTTGAGATGTTAATCCCAGGATAGAGATTGTGTCGCAAATTTCATCTCACGAGTAAAATTAAATATCCTTTTGAATTGTGTTTTATTTATTGTATAATAGTGGTCATTCATGAGTTCCGTTTCCGGTTCCCTTAAGCACTTAAATTAGAGAAATCTAATCAAATTAATGTGCATTATCTTCTTCCTGTTAATGTAATTTGAATTCAATTTTGTAAAAACATGCCATTTTGGATTTATCATACTAGTCTCATGTACAGTACTTATGCCATCATTTTAGGAATATTTTTTATAAAAATTAAATATTTCTGGTTAAATCTAACTTTATTGAGTTGATAATCATTTTTTAAATGTATTATATGTGCTGTATTATTGTAATTAAATTTGCCGCCGTTTCTGTTTAACTGCTGTTTAAACCGCCAACTTGTTATAGTAAGCATTTTCGGTTTAAATTTTAATACACAAGAAAACTGCGGTTCAAACTGCCAATACGTTAATAAATTTTTATAAAATTACCAAAAAATTAATACAATGATTAAAATGCATCATATTTCTTACTTTTGTTAATAAAAATTTATATTTAACTCAAAACTGTAGTTACTTTTACATTTTAAATTTAATTACACAATTATTAAAACATGTCTACACAATTTAATGAGTATAATATTACAAATAAATTTACGAAAATAGCAATAAAAATATCATTTATATTTTATAAGAATTACTATTATGTAATTCGAGTTTATATTTCAATTATATGCTTCTAAATTGTGAAATAAAAAATTAGCAAATGCTATCATTTTGGATCTCTAGATATAATGTGTTAAAATGAATAAATTAAATAAATCTAATGCGGTTTTAATAATTTGACATCGGTTTATGGTTTAAACAATTATTTAATCAAATCTACAGTATTTGGCGGTTTAAACAGTTTACAGTTTTGCAGTTTCGGTTTAAAATTTTCATGAACCAAATAACACCAAAACTATCACATTTTTCAAAATTTAGCATAACTAGAGTCTAGACTTTTTCCAAACTAAATCATCAAAATTTCGGTGGTAAATTCTGAGAAAAAAACCACATTTTTCGGACAACAATACTCTCTTTTTAGGACAAATTTTCGTAAGATTTCTGAGATCTCGAAGAGTTTTTATAAAATAAAAGTTTTTAAAATATACTCTTAACTCGAAGACTCTCTTGACCTAAGATTTAATTTCTGAAATTCAAAAAACTTTTTTCGATTCAATTGGTCTTTGAGCCAAATTATTAACCAAAATAATCGAATTTTTGTTCCATTTAAAAAGCCATAAAACTTCCACTATTAAAATTCATCAAATTTAATCCACAATTTTTAACTTAAGGCAGATTTTCGGATAAAATTTGGAAAATTTTAAATTTTCTAATATTTCGGAGTTTTAGAAAAATTAAATTAGTTTAATTTTATTTGAAATATGCTTTATAACAGAGAAAAAAGGGCGATAGATAGCGTCTTGAAGTCTGGACAATAGTGCAGTATAAACAGTGCTAAATGACAAAAATGCTTTGTTACATAATGTAACGAATCAGTGATATGCTTTCATATGCCTACTTTTTGTCGACACTAATAAGGTATATATTTAATAGGCACTAATATAGCTGCTAATGTAGAGATTAGCATCGGTTAAAAGTTAAAGATTTTCATTAACTTTTAACCTTAACTCAACCAAAAATCTTAACTTTAACTTTAACCGGTTAATAAGTTTCTTAACTTTAACTGCAACTTTATTAACCGCAGGGTTA
>JAQGAW010002284.1:0-15683 GCA_034698025.1 Phthiracarus crinitus | reverse complement strand
ACGACATATATGGCACTTCTGGATACGGGTTCAGATTTTGGAGTAATGGATCGAAAAATAGCAAAAGATTTAAAACTCGTATGCGAGAAATCGCGAACAAAGATAAAAGGAATCGGTGGAGAACTTTCAAAAAATGTCGACACTGTATATCTGGATTATGTGTGGAATGGATGCAAAAAGACAGAAATAGTTCACGTTGTAGATGATAGCCCATTCGAAATAATTTTGGGAAATAATTTTTTAATCACAACTGACCTGTGGATACATCCGGCGACAAGAGCGGTGTATCAATTCCAAGAAAACACATCAAAAGCAAGAAGGAAATACAGATTCAACATATTGGCAAGTTTTGAAGCCGAAATAATTAAAGAAAATCAAGAAAATAAAATAATTGAAACAGATCCAAATAATAACGTAGAAACCGAAACCGCAGAAACCTGTACTGCAGATACAGTAACTGAAGGATTAGCATACTGTGTCGATATGTCGCATAAGTTTAAAATAGTTGATGACTACTTTTTAGTGGCGGAAACAGTAAATAATGAAAGTGAAGAAAATATAGACGAAAATATAAACGAAAATTACGAAAAATTTATCGCTCAATTTAAATTAAGGCATTTAACTGAAGTACAAAAAGAAAGAATGGAAAAAATTTTGTGGGAAAATAAAGAAGCTTTTTCAGCTCACGAGTTCGATCTCGGAGAATGCAGACAATTTGAACAAAAAATCGATACGAAAGAAGTACCACAAAAGAAGTCAAAGCCTTATTATTATGCAGCGAAAGATCGACAGTATATAAGAACGCGTATAAATCAGATGTTAAAGTATGGAATTATTCGCAAATCAACTTCGAGAGTATCGACACCAATAGTCCTGATAAAGAAAAAGGGAAAAAACCCTAGAATTACGTTCGACTTCCGATGGCTAAATAAAATAATGGAAAGCGAAGAGTATCCTTCAGCCAATGTTAAAGCCTGCTTAGATGAATTAAAAGGTTCAAAATGGTTTACCGCTTGTGACGGTACAGCAGCCTTTTATCACATAAACATTGCTGAAGAAGATAAGTGGAAGACAGCCTTCCAAACCGAAGATGGAACGTTCGAATTTAATAAAATCCCAATGGGAATCAAAATAGCACCAAAATCGATGCAAAAATATACAGACATCATAGTTGGTGAAGAAAAATGGAAAACAATCGTGAATTATTTGGACGATTTGTTGTGTCATACAGGAGGAAGTTTCGAAGAACACGCATTGGCATTTGAAAAGATGTTAAAATTGTGTATTGAATACGAGTTTAAGTTAAAACCTGAAAAATGCGAAATAGCAAAAAACCGAATTAAATTTCTCGGACAATACATAAGTGAAAACGGTTTCGAAATAGATTCTGAAAGAGTGGCAGCGATTCAAAAAATACGTTCACCAAGAAATGTGAAAGAAGTACAATCATTATTAGGAATTCTTAATTTTGTGCGACCATATGTGTCATGTTTAGACGAATTAACTCCGATATACACATTACTGAGAAAAGATGTGAAATTTAATTGGACCGAAAAACATGAAAGTATCTTAAATATGATTAAAGAAGATTTAAGTAAAGCTCCAGTATTAGCACATCCAAAAGAAGAATGTAAGAAAATTATAATATGTGATGCTTCAGACTATGGAGTCGGAGGTATGTTCTGTCAAATGGAAGATACTCCACGCGTATTAGCATATTATAATCGCCATCTCAAGAAAGAACAACGAAACTGGACGGCAACGGAACGAGAATTGTTTGCAATAATCACAGCAACAAGAATGTTCCGAAAAGAATTAATTGATGAAAAATTCGAAGTCCACACGGATCATCTCGCGTTAGAAGCACTAAATAAATTAAAAAATTTAAACAATACTCGATTAAACCGATGGGCTGTGGAATTAAGTGAATTTGATTTCACAGTAAAATATATAAAAGGAAAAAACAATACAGCAGCAGATGCTTTGAGCAGATTAGTGCGTTTAGATGATGACGAGGACTTAAGTGAAAATGAAGAAATCGAAAGCGAAACAATTATGAAAGTCTTAAATACTCAAAAAGAAAGAAATAAGAATTGCGATAAAATTATGAGACAAATAAAAGAACGAACGATAACAGAAGATCAAGTTATGATAATATTTATGGGCGATAACACTGTAGATATCGGTGAAAATACGTTAAAGAGAGAACAAGGATTGGACGCATTCTGTGGCGAATTAAGAAGTAAAATATTGGACCGAAACAGAAAATTCGATAAAATTAGACGAAAATTTAATTTAATTAACGGAATAATTTATAAAGCAAGAAATCAAAAGAAAGAAAGACAAAGACTTCAAGTCGTAGCGCCAGCAAAGTTAATTAAAATTATTTTGGAGACATACCATTCATCTGAAGAAAGTGGTCATTTGGGATGCAATAAAGTTGAAGAAAATATAAAACAAAAATTTTGGTTCCCAAATATGCGAGAAGTTATAAGAACTTTCATCAGAGAATGTCAAGTGTGTCAGCAAAACAAAATCCCGTGCGCTGTACCATATGGTGTACCACAAATAATTGAAGTCCCAGAACAACCATTCGAAGCAATTAATATTGATTTCATGGGTCCAATACAAGAGACAAATAATGGATTAAAATACATTATTACAGGATGTGATCGACTCACGAGATGGACAGAAGCCTGTGCTGTGAAAGATCAAACAGTGAACACAGTGTTAGACTTTTTACGCGACCATTTCATCGTTAAGCACAATTGCCCGAAGAAAATGACGACAGACAGAGCTGCAGTGTTTATGTCAAAAAGATTCAGAGCAGCAATGAAAGTGTATGGCGTAAACCACACCCCGACTTCGGCCTATTTCGCTAGCGGTGACGGTCTGGCGGAGATATCCAATCATAAGGTTGCAAGAATTATAAGATCCTATTGTGACGAAACATCAGAGGATTGGCCAAAGTATGTCAGTATTGCAGCGAAAATAATAAATCGAGCTATTAATGTGACAACCAATTACTCGCCATTCTATTTACTCTATGGTTATATGCCGGCGAATGTGTTTGAAAGAAAATTGGATATGAAAGTCATAAATAAAGAATATAACGATGCAAATGATTATGATTTGTCGATAGAAACAGCCAGAAATATTGCGAGAGAAAGAATAAAAGCAGCAGAAGAAGAGTGGGCGATACGAAAAGCGGCAAAATTACGAGTCCCAGACTTTAAAGAATTAGATTTAGTTTGGCTAATAGACAGAACAATAGTTTTAAATCAGCCAAAGAAATTGCGTAAACCAATGTTTGGTCCGTTTATGATAGTAAAAGTCATAAATCATGGCGTATACCGTGTTATTAACTTAAAGAAAGAAAAATCAAGTTTTATGCGTACAGTCAATGCGAGATTGTGTTTCCCCTTTGTTGGTGTAAAGCCTGAAAGCTATAAACGATGCGAAGAGCGGTATAACAAAGGAGATTATAACACAATCCCAGCAAATTTGAGAAAAGAAGAAAGAGAAGCGATAGAAGAGATATGGGATGTCGAAAATTTTTTCAAATTTCTAAACTCTGATTTACGCGATAGACTTGAAGAACAAGAAGAAGAAAAAGAAAGAATAGCACGAAATAGTGATATGAATAATGATGAAAATAGTGATGTGACAAGCGTTATAGACAGTGAGATTCATCAAAATACTAACGAAAATTCTTGTGATGAAAATAACGATAATAATATTCAAATTAACAAATTAAAGAACGAATTTCAAAATGAATTAATAGAAACAGAACAAGAAATTCCTGACATATGGGACACAAATTTAGATAATATACAAATAGATACGAATGAATATGAAGAAGAAAATCAAGAGTTCTGTGATAATAATAATGAATTAACGCCGAGAACTGTTAGAATAACCGATGAATTAAAAGAAATATTTGAAAATTCCAGTTCAAGCGAAAATGAATTTATGGGTTTTACGCCTCCAAATAGAGAAGAAAATCAAAACGAAGCGTTAGAGAGCGAAGAAGTGCCACCTAAAAGAACAAAGAGAGACCGCAGACCACCAGCGCATCTCAGCGAATATGTGGTACCAAAAAAACTCAAGTAATAAAAAACAAAAAGACATTAAACGGATTTAAGACCCAGTTGTGTGGTGAAGGTGTGCCAACGAGAGTAAGGGTGCGCAACCTTGCGATTGTGACGTTCACATACTCTGTACAACTGTAGGAGGAGTTATAGAGACACGACCATCAATAAGACAGCGTGAGAACCACGTGTCAATAAATTATAAAAACTAATAACAGTATGCATACGTAATAATAATAAATAAAGATTTGGAAAATATCGGTACCGATAAAAACGACAAGAAGCAACAACGAAATAATAATAAAGAAAATAAATGACTGAAAAATAGACTGAAAGTGAGTGCACGTATAATAAAAAAATAAATAATAAAATTAAAACGCAGCGAACAGCGCTTACGATAAAAAGGGTTAAAATTAAATTAAACGGTTGATGCCTTAAACAAAAGCTGACGCTAATCAAACCGTTAAAACCCCTAACAATACGAAACCAGCAGTGATTAGTGTAACACCAAAAGAGCGTCATTTGGTTTCAAGTAACACAATAGACAACACGTATTTATTGTGTTAACGCTAATCGCCATATTTATTATAAAGTTAACGAACAATTATTATTAAAAGTGCGCCAAACAGTGATCAACAAAAATGAATTTTGGTGCCTCTGGTTCGGGATTACAAAGAGGAAGAGGACGTGCGAATGGAAGACCTGCTCGTTCTCTGCCATTCGTGTCTTCGAGTGCTGGTCAACAACAATCGACGTCAGACACCGAAGGTATGCGTCAAACATTCAGTTTAACGGCAAGTCTCGCATATGAACCAACAGCGAGATTCACGAAAATAAAGCCATATGTGGCGAACGTATTGGCGATCACTGATGGAAAGCAATTGCGGGCGAATTTATTGAAGACATTACAAGGACGCGAAAGGTATTCAGTGCCACGAATTGCGTTCAACGAAATCACGAGTAAATACGGTTTTCGTGCTGAAGATCTGGTATTCGACATACAAATTGTGGAGCACTTTCACCAATTGTTTACGAATAGACAGTTTAGAGATTGTGCTAATGTTATCGTTAAACCTGAATACCGATTTGGACCGAGAATTGAAGAATTCTTATGGAAAGCTGGCGAACAAAACGCATTCCATTCGAGACTCAATCGTACAGTTTTGGTAAACTTT
The DNA here is from genome assembly GCA_034698025.1 of Phthiracarus crinitus. Taxonomy (NCBI): domain Eukaryota; kingdom Metazoa; phylum Arthropoda; class Arachnida; order Sarcoptiformes; family Phthiracaridae; genus Phthiracarus; species Phthiracarus crinitus. The sequence goes on along the minus strand of JAQGAW010002284.1, from coordinate 10,417 downwards.
ATTAAAAGTTATGTGAAGACTTATTTCGAACCAACTGAAGACGAACCACAAATAAGCGAAGCCGCAGAAAATAGATTCCACGAAACAATTTCTATTTTCTTTAATTCAAATCGATATGAAGCTGCAATAATTAAGGCAGTAATTCAGTACAACGAATCTCATGTGTGGTTAAAGCAATACTGGCTCACTTCATACGTATTCGCCCAGTATTGGCAAAGACCGGATAAACAGCTATTCTGGTCATGTTTAGTAAAAAAGTTGGATAACAGACCGGGAATGAGAGGAATGCTATTTAACTCTCATTTGCACGAATTCAGAAACATTGTGCGATGTTATTCGGCTCACAGTAACTCGTTTGTCACAATGGAAACCATTTATCTCAGAGGAGATATTCCATTGGCAATAAGAATGGACATAAAAAAGAACGACAGAACGAGATCTGTAATTATTAGAAATATTTTACATGAGTTGATAAGCATTGGCGCTAAGAATTTGGTTGAATACGGTCTCAGTAAATATAAACTTGAAGTTTTGCCATGGATTGAGGGCTCATTGGCATCGAAGCCAACTATCCATCAACTGTTTAACCGGAAAAACAGCACACGAACCGATTTTAATCGCGAATTCAAAGACGAAGACGAGATAATGGAAATATCGTCATTAGCAGCACTTTATGAATATTTGAATAAAGAAATATCGAAATTTAATAAAACCGATCCAAAACCAACGCGTTCTACACATTACAACGCAATAAATCCAGACGCCATCGAAATAGCGGAACAAATCGCACTGCAGTTAATGCGTTGCCAACCAAAGGCGAAAATACAAGAAGCGATCGCCGCGCGAGTAATATATTATTCACGAAAATTTAATGGTGGTTTAGGCGGAAATTTCGTGACGGGAAAAATAATGGCAACGGTTCTGCATCGCGCGATATTCCGTTTAAAATGTGACGAAAAGATTTCAATTAAGGATAACGAACCGAAATGCTTCAGAGATTTATATAATTATGTGAATCTCCATCCAAATACGAATATAAACCGATTCAATCACAAGGAAGCAAAGACATTGAAGACTTTTGCGACTGAAACGTATAAAAAGATAAAAAAGCGAATAAAACGATTTCTGGTCGAACACGTAACGAATTCAGCGGTGGCTGATAAGGAAAAATTCTACTTCGAAGTGGACGGTCAGAAGATAATAGCGGGTCAATGGATAGACGAGATGTTCCTTCCGATTAATAACTCCGGAAATGTCATCATTGAAGACAACAATGGTCTTAAATAAGTTTTAGTGTTATCCAAAATTTAAAGTTTTATTTCATTATCAAAATAATTTTCATTTGACAAAAATTACTTTTCAATACTTTATAATATTTTTTTAATGTTTTATTACTTAAATATACGATTATTTTGTTTAGTTTGTGTGGCTTTCGGCCTCACGAGACCTCAAGCCAACGGGGGGGTGATGTTAGGGGCAGCACAGACGTGTGTGCCTATAAATAACTAAACCTGTGGTTTTGAGAGTCAGAGCTCATGTATACGCTATAAGCGAAACACGTTTTTGTATTCTTAATAAAAAAGTAATTAATTAATGTTTTAGTGTTTTATTGATTTTATTCGGTTTTAATTATACAAATCTTTAGACGCTTGCGATCTTCTATAGATAAACACTGGAGGAACGCATAGCGCCTAACAGTAATATCCCTAATGAGCGTATATATATTATGAAAGCATTTTTTATTGTATCCTATCCTGTCAGAGCTGTTTCAGTTTGAGATAAATCCTATATAATGTATATGTATATATGATGTATTCGGCACACACTTCATTTAATTCAAGCGTAAGATTTCTCTTTCCACTTAAACACTGGAGTACTGTGCTGTGATTTTGATATTTTGGTTTAGTGTGGTTGTTGGGGACAATAAAAAAACTAACAGTACTACAAATAGTATTGGCACACATTTTTAATGATAGAGAACTCTCTCATCGTATAAAAAACACAGACATTATCACCGTTTATATCGACGGGAGGGTTTCAGTAGCAGTGCCTGAAAATGACATATTTAGAGGAATAAATTTATGAGTAATCATGTAATACTGTATGCAATTATAAGCAATATCTTATCGCATTATCAATATATATTCATGTTCGTAACATTAGTGTATGATTTTAGTCAAACATTAAGTCTTGCTTTCGATTTTTCCAGTAAAATTCACGTTCGGTTATATAAGTTTAAATAAAAAATTTTTAAAACTAATTAATTCTTATTAAATAATGCATTTTATTCAGCTGTTGACACCTTAAACAATGATGAATAAGCGTTATATAAATTATATTGCGTAACATCTCTTTCCGATACTACCAATCATAGTAATTTATGACAGACGCACGTTCAGAGGCAATACGAATAGGTTTTATTTCATTGCATCGCTATTTTCGATGATAGAGTTTTGAACGACTAATAAAGAAATTTTGCGAAAAAAAACTGTCAAAATTTGTTTGTACTATTTTACAACTTTATAGATTAATCGAATAATTTTTACGTTAGAATAGAGTGTGTTGTGCACCGAAAATATAACTCATGTCTTAAAACAGTGTACGATAATAAACTATAATTTATATATATTATTATTATTATACGTTTATTACGCGTATACTATAATTTTTATGACTTTAACCGTAAACGATACACTTTACTACTAATATTTAGTGCAAATTTGATAATTATAGACAATATTTACGATAAAACTCTATATTACTTGAAGTGATACACTCATTATTATAGCTACTACTCTACTCTACTATTATCCAGATTTAATCAGAGTATTGTTTGAGTTACAGCTCCAGACATCTAAGCGTTTAATTTGTTTTTATCGATTGTTTTTGTTGTACGAAGTTTTTAAATGAAGTATAATAGTAGCAAAGACATGCATAGGAGCGAAGACTCGTCCAAAAGGTGTCGCACAAGATTTAATTCGTGGCAAATCGAAAGATTTGAGAAAGTATTCGTTAAAACACATTATCCAGACACTCAACAAATGGAGAAACTTTCGATCGAAACGAAGATTCCTGTGCCAAAAATGCAGGTTAGAATATTAACGAGTATTTTTAATATTACTTTTATTTTTATATTACTTTCTGTTTAATTTTGCTATGTATTTAAATTTGACGAAAAATGGTAAACTCCTTACAAGTTAGGTGTTCTAAAATATTTCTAGATATTTTATTAAACGCTTCGATTGACCAATAATTTTAGGAAATATGTTTGATATTCTCACAAAATTAAAATTTTGTTTCCTAACTCTGCTAAATATTTCGAGCTTACGAATGAAATTTTAATACGTTTTTGTGTGTTATAAATTATTTATTTAGTCAGTATAACCTGTTAATGAATACAAAATTCAATTTAAAATTCTAAACTCACATTCGGTCAGATTTTCAATCGCTTATTTATAATATGATTTCTAAATTCATAAACCAGTAATTTTTTTATATAAATTCACTTTTTTGATGTGATAATCACTTCAATAGGATTCAGTACATTTAAACTATACTAAAATCTTATCGATAAATTCGAAAAATAGATCCTTTTATTCTATAGCTATATTAAAGGAACTAAATAATTATTAGTACTTTTGCACTAAAAATTGTTTTTCAATAATATATTTTTTAAAAAATATTTATATATCACTTGCATAATAGCTATTCTTACTTTCTTATCAAATGAACATAAACCCAGTTTAAATACTGTGTTGTATTAAAAATTAATCTTTAACTATAATTTTTAAGTTTAGTATTAAAACGCTTAATTTTAAAGAAAGTTTTATGTTATCATAAGTATTAAATTTTTGTATAATTATTAGAGAGTCAAAATCATAGCATTTGCTACTTTTTTATTTCATAAGTTAGAGACATATAAATTTATTTGTGTACGAATTAAGTAAAGTAGAGTTGTTTTGGCTCCATTTATAAATGTTATTTTTGTCAATTTAATGCTATTTTGGCTGAAAAAGATTAAATTGTTGATTAAATCTGAAGAGTTTTGATTATCCCTTTTCCCAAATTTTTTTCACTATACCATCATAAGAGTCACTTAAAAAATTTTAATTTCTTAATAAAAGGTAAGATTTAGAAAAAATGTTTATTTTAATTCTTTTTCTAAAAAATTTAGGTAATTTTTAAAAATTATAATTGATATTTTAAGTGCTATTTTGGTTATTTATAGCGCTATTTTTATATACTATTTTGATTCTCTAATAATATGTTAATTGTATTATAATATACTCAGTAATCATCTATTAAATTCTTACTCTTATTTATTTTTTCCTAATAAATGAAGAATCGCAGAATTGGTGGAAAAAGAAACGGAAGCATATATGAAGATGGATCCCGACCCGTTCGATGATAGGCACCCGAGTCGTGCCAGACCTGACTGTTCTCTAGGATTAGTATTGAAAACGCTTTTTCGAAACGACGATTTCATGAATAAAGTAAATAATATAATGCCTAAATAATTCATACTTATGTTTTAAATCACATAATTTGTTTTATAGCTCGTAAATGACTATATGATGCATAGAGACGACGTTGAGTTGCAAACAACGGCGTGTCGTCTAATGCTTGATATATTGCCAGGTTTAGAAACATCAGTCGTCTTTAATGAAACCGTAAGATTCAAAAATCTTTAAATGTTTAATTTACTAATCATTAAACATTTAGGAAGGTTTAGTTCAAAAGTTATTCAATTGGGCTGAGAATGCGAGCGATCCGTTGCAATCGTACGCAACCGGTCTTTTAGCTGCCGCTATGGAAGTGCAAGATATCGCCACCAGTTCTAAAGAGCAAAATGCGAGACTATTGCCAATTATGCTGAAAAGGCTGAGAGAATTAAAAAACAAAAACGTTGATGTTATAGATAATCATACAACTGAACGCCCATTTGTTCATCTAAATAACACTAACAGCAGCGTACACTTAAAAGTGGACCCAAACGAGAATACAAACGATTCGTTATCTCCAAATTGCAAACGACAAATGCAAACAACGAATACTATGAATAAAAGAAGGAGACTCTCGAGTCCCGTTAGTTTTTCAGCGTTATCTCCGTCGACGTATAATAGCGAGTGTTCTAATAGTAGTTGGGCTGAAGTCGAGCCTTATATGATTGGATCATCAAAAGTTCATCCATTAACTGATGAAATGAAACAAAGGTTTATTTTACAGTACTTGACACCTATGGGTGATTATCAAGAATTGTTATGTTATGTATTCGAACACAACGCGCTTTCATTGATATTGCATTTTATTGATCTGACAAAAAATCACGATATAAGGCTAGCTTTTGATGCTTTAAAAGTAATAAAATTATTGTGTGACATAATTATTGACTGTAATTAACGTTAAAATTGATTTTTCAGTATTTGGCTTCATTGCTGTGTCATAAAAAGTTTGCGTTGGAATTTTTAAATGCTGAAGGATTACAGCAATTGCTTCAAATATATCGGCCATCTGTAGCGGCAACCGGTGTATCGATTTGTTTGTATTATTTAGCATACAATGAAGACGCTATGGAGAAAGTAATTAATTATCAAACTATCAAATAACATGTGATTTTAATATTGTCTTACATTCTAGATTTGTCTTCTACCGAAGCATGTTCTCAATGATTTAGTCACATACGCTTTGTGGTTACTCGAGTGTTCCCATGATTCGAGTCGATGCCACGCAACTATGTTTTTCAGTCTTAGCTTTCCTTTTAGAATTATTCTCGAGTTATTTGATAGTCAAGACGGACTCAGAAAATTATTGAATGTGGTAATTATTAAATTAATATTTTTAAATTGTTTACTATTAAAAGTTATATTATTTTTCTTTACTTTTTATTACAGATATTTTTATTGGATATATTTTCGGATGAAACTGAGTTTACCGAAGACGAGTTATTCACCAAAAGACAAAACGCGCGACACGTATGCGTAGCACTGAAACGTTACTATGAGGCGCATCTTCTGGTCGAAGCAGAATTGTTGCGCCGTTCGTCGTCTTATTCCGGTTTTAATTCATCGAATGCAGTGAAAGATTCGCCCAACACTGATGTTCCGCCATATAAAGCTGCGCGTTATAGTAATGATGTGATTATGGAACACGTGGAAACTCTTCTCGAACTCATGCCTATTAGGATTAACTGGAAACCAGTCGACGAACTTTTAAAATTAAGTGGTGTTAAGTTATTGATTCAACTTATTGCCGTATCTTTTGATTGGAATTTTACGGGAAAGTAAGCTTATTTTTAAACTAGACTTTATTAAAATATCTTTTAAAATATATTTTTTTAAAACTAAACTTATATTTTACTTTAAGGGCTGAAGCAGTTCGAAGCGCTTTAGACGTTCTCGTTGTGTGTAGTGTTACGCCTAAGTTTCAGAATGTTTTGTGTGAAAATGTTCCCGTTGGCGATGATGACCAAAATACTGTTGGAATCAGGTTCGAATCACTCATATTTAATTATACAGCTTTGTTAACATTTACTCTAATTTTGATTATGATAAAAGGATAATATTGGCTGCCGCTGAAGGAGAGATTGTTGCTGATCCGGATTGTCAGAGATCTGCGTTGAATGTTATAATAAATTGTGTTTGTGGTCCTCTAAGCAGAATTGGTGGCTCTATTGCCAGACTATGTGGCGGAAGTACTAAGAAACGTTCGTTTCGAAGCGGTGAAGATTTATTAGCAAAAATGTGGAATTGCGTGCGAACTAACAATGGAATTATGATTTTATTGAATTTATTAATGGTTAAAACACCGATCACTGACGCCGATTCAATTCGCGCTTTAAGTTGTAAAGCTTTATGTGGTCTCGCAAGAAGTGAAACTGTTAAACAAATTATAGGCAAATTGCCACTGTTTACTAATGGACAGTTACAAGGTTTTCATTCTCTATTAATTCATAATTTGCTTTAACTAAATTCAATTCTCGATTAAATTTCCTATTATTTCATTTTAAGTTATATGATTTGAATTTTTAATTTGATGATTCAGTTAAATTAAATTACAAAAATTAGAAATTTTCGCATAAATAAGAATTAAGATTAATATAGACAAGGCATAAACAATAATTATATTGATTAATGTTTTAGCATATTTCGAATTTTACTTATGTTTGTATTACAATTATTTTCTTAAACTATATTAAAGGTTTAATGAAAGAACCGATACTACAAGACAAAAGGACAGAACATATAAAATTTTGCAAATATTGTATGGAACTTATCGAACGCGTGACTGGCGCTCCTGTGGCCACCAATTTAGAGACATCCATCGCTAACATCAATAAAGTCAGTTTTTTATTAACGTTAATATATAATTATGATTTTATTTTTAATGTTTGGTTTAATTTAAAGGCGGAAGTTGTGGCACAAACTAGAATTGTTTTTAATGAAAAAGAATTATTTCAATTGATTTATCATCATTTAATAAAGAATGGGCTCACAAAAACTGCTGCATTACTCCAATCTGAAGCGCAAATTCCAATCACAATTCATAGAAATTCTTTTTCAACGACACCTATATGTCCGACAAGAGTTGTAAGTTTTTAGTTAACTAGATTTAACTTTTTAAATAAAATTAACAATTGCGAGATGTATTCATATTATGCAATCATAAATGACACTTTGCTTTGATTAATAGTCTCGTCCGATATCAACGGCTCCATTGCCGAGTACTTCTAGCAATACGCCGAATAATAGTTTAACTAATCTTCCAACGAATTCATTTTCTACTCCATTGTCGAATCAACAATCAACACCAGTGTCGTCTTCAATAGTTCCGCTTCGCATTCATCGTCCATTAAATCGATCGGCGATTATCGCCAAAAATATAAGCGTTAAAAAGCTTCAAACTCCATCGAGCACTCATCCCTCATCACCAATAATGAAAAGATTAAATGATTTATCGAGTCAACAGCAGCAACAACTCTCTACAATCTCATTGCAATCTATAGTAACGGAATATTTAAGGAAACAACACGCTCTCTGTAAAAATCCAGTGGTCACGTGTCCTCCATTCGACTTATTTATACCTCATCGCTGTCCCGAACCTCTTAATAGAGATTCTGCTCCTCTTAATATCACTATGCGCTTACAAAGACGTCAACTATTTCCGAGATTTGGCGGAATTAACGGATCAAAAATGGATCGTCGATTTATTTATAGTAGATTCCGACCAATTCGTTCGTATCGCGATCCTGAATCATCCAGTAGTTTTTCGAGCGCAGCATTTTCGGTAATATCACTCATTTAAGTTTATTATTTAATTTCTAAAATATATACGTTACATGTATTTCGATTGTCAGTATGTCGATCAGTTCGTATTTTTGGGTACATTGAGTGGAGAACTCGCAGCATTTAATCTTCACAGTGGAACTGTATGTGTCATATGTTTTGTTAATTATTTGAAAGTTAAACTTAAAAATTTGTGCATTTGTTTATAGCTTGAAGCAACATATTCTTGTCACGAATCAGAATTAACTCACATCGAGCCGTCAAGAGTGAGTAAATCTTTTTCGAATTATTCATTTAATTTGAGTTAAGTTAAAGCATATTTATTTATATAAACGTTAAATGTTTTAAAGGATGGAAAGTTAATTTTAACCTCATCTCTGTGGCGACAACCACTGTCCGCTTTATGGACATTTACCGATGTGTTTGAAATGAAGTAATATTACACTTTAATTAATTTTACTTTATAAATACTTAAATTGTTTATTGTTCTTTAAAGAATGCCGTTTCGCGAAGACTATTACGTTGAGTTCGGAAAGCAGACACAGGACAAAGTGTTAGGAACCAAAGATTACACCGCACACGTAAGCATACGAATTTAAACTTATATCTATTTACCGTATTTGGCATTAATTTTATTTTATATGAATTATAGTTATACGACTTAAACAGCGGTCAAATTGTGCAGACATTTCAAGACGAAAATTTATCGAATCGTTACCAGAAAAATCGCGCCACATTTCATCCAAATGACGATTTAATACTAAATGATGGCGTTTTATGGGATGTTAGGAGTGCTACACATGTCCATAAATTTGATAAATTTAATCAACATATTAATGGAGTGTTTCATCCAAATGGTCAAGAAATCATATCGAATTCCGAAATCGTAAGTTTTATTTAAATCCATTATTTTAAGTTAATCGCTCAGATAATAATTATTTCTCTAATATAGTGGGATATAAAAACATTTCATTTATTGAAAACAGTTCCAGCATTAGATCAGGTATTCATACAGTATATTTACCTTTTATATTATGTATGATTTGTTTTAATTAATTAATTTTTAAAGTGTCGCATCAAGTTTAACAAAATTGGTGATATAATATATGGTGGTATGTATTCGTTAAATATTGCATTTAAATGTGGTTTTATCTAATTTATTAATTTGACTGAAATAGCGGTGTTTGAAGAAGAAAATTCGGAAGAAGAGGACCAATCGAAGAGTCCTTTTGGATCGTCGTTTCGCACATTTGATGCGCACGATTACTCTTGTATCGCCACTATTGATGTTAAAAGGAGTATTTATGATTTAGCTGTCGATCCTGGAGATTGTTATATAGCTTTAGTAGAAAACCAAAATAGCAGAGAAGCTTTCGCTAATGAAAGTGTAGCCAGACTTTTCGAAATCGGAAGATCGAAGGAAGAGGACGACGAAGAAGACGATGAAGACGAAGAGGAGGATGAGAATGATGTGGCAGATGAGGACGAAGACGACACCGATGACGATGAAAACATAGATAATACAGAAGATTTTGATTTAGAAAATGGTGATGAAAGTGATGGCGAGGACAGATCTAATGATTCGGAAGATGGAGATTCGGATGAATTGGATAATGCAGTTTTATTACTGTCTGATCACTCGAGTGATGATGAAATTGTGTATCAATTAAATGACGAATAAAATACAAAAATATAGATTTTTTACCAAATAAAAAATGTAGAAAAACGCTTTTGCTTTATAATTAATTTGTATATAAACCATATAATAACTTATATTTTTTTAATAACAATAAACTAATTCAATTACTATTGAATTGAAAAATTAACAAATTCGTCATATTTACACAATTTTAAATAATAGTTCGTTAATTGTAAAAAAAATGCAGAGCTAAGATCTATCTTTGCGACTCTTTCTTCTATTCATTTTATCAGAACAATCGGGACAAAACCATTTTCCTTTTGGTGGCTGTTGTATACCAACGCATCCGTAATGAAACCATTCTTTTTGGCACTGAAATAAATAACAATCGTTTTTAGTTAATTTGTTTAAACATAACTTATACCGTATTGCGCCGCATTATCCCCCACATGGGGTATATCTTGAGTCACGGTGAGGGGTGGGGGATAAACTCGCA
>JAQGAW010002283.1:0-15683 GCA_034698025.1 Phthiracarus crinitus | reverse complement strand
CTTAGGCTGCTAAAAAATGATAGGCTGTAGGCTTAGGCTCGAGCCTAAGACTACAAAAAAACAGGCTTAGGCTGTAGGCTCAGCCTAAGCCTAAGGTTAGTCCGCCTAAATCTTTCATCTCTAATTGAATGTGCATAAAGCATATAAATCTACATTAAAAATAATTCAATAATTCTAGTCCGAGTATTAGACAGACATTGCATTACATTACAGTATGTTATGGCATAGTGATGTAGGTTTTGATAAGCTCTCGTAATAAGGGAAATGCTTTTATTTGAGTTTCATAAGAGGAGTGTTGACAAGTTGACAACCGCTAGGAATCATCACTAAAAATATATTTTCACACAACACAACACCGCAATATAATGTTATTATAACTAATGAAGCACTGACTTTCTATATTGGCAAACATCCAATTCGAGGCAGACATCAAATGACAGGTAAAATACGCCTCAAACTGCTCTACCATTTCCCAACTGAATTGTGATCGATTATGGGTTTTTAACGTATTTTTGTTTTATTTCAAAATAACTATCACTGATAACCAATTTACGAATAATATGATAATATACTACATTATTGAAACTTATTTATTTCAAACTTTATGCATTGAAAAGTAAATATTAGTTTTAAACTTCCAAATAAATCATAAGAAGATAATCTTTACTGTATAAGCATTATTCAGTTTGTTATTGTTTTGATACTACTCTAAGATAAACATCAGTGATTGATAAAAGCAAAACTTTAATTACACAATGCCGTACTTTTTGCTTTGTAATGCCGAACCAAATAGCGGTAACGAAATTCAGATTACAATAGCATTTTTATTTATTACCCTATTTTATGCTTAGAATAATCCTTTTTAAATTAACATCATTTTTAAAAATATATGTTGTTATTGAAGCACCACTTTTAAAATTAACATTTTATGCGGAACTATAATCGAGTTTCGTTATTCAATATTGTTATAATTATTTATCGAATAATAGCTCGTTTTGTCAAATAAAATCAGTCTATGGATTCATTTTTATAACTCAATAATATACTCATTTTTAAGTTCCAACCAATGTTTCATTATTCATATCGTAGTTATATTTTAAGATGAATTGAGGAATGATTCGTAATATATTTTTGATTTAATGGATTGTTTTCTAATACTTATATTCAATATAATAATTTTATATAAATTATTAATAAATCTATGATATGATCGTAGACTATGTTCATTCTTGTTTTAGCCATAAATCTAAGAAAGTTTATTTTTTATATATAAACTTTATTCTAGTAGAATAAATATATTTCACTGATAAACAGGTAACTTATAGATAGAGCCTGGACTTTTAGCTATCTATTATTTTATAAAAATCGTTTATTATTCAACTCAATTTTGAAATAATTTTCCTAAAATTTAACGATTGTATATACTTTAGTCTCTTAGTATTAGGAGTGCTAATAAATTGGTTTTTGGTAATAAATTAACAATAGCTTTTTATAAGTTAACATATTAATATTTAGTTAAAAATAAGAGTTGTTGAATAGAGCATTAAATAACAGCGTTGTATTAACACATTTTCAGTTAAGGATCATTTTCTTACGTTTAAGACGTTTTTTACTCTCGCTATTTAGATTAATTATATTTTATTACAAAATTTTTTTTAAAAAACATTAATCCTAAATATTGTTAGATTTTTTTAATTTTTTTGCCTCAAAGTTTTCAAACAAATATTTTGTATCCGAATTCTAGTTATACTCTAATTATTACAAAGACTTAACTTTGAAAATGTGAGATCGAAATAATTGATAGATTTTTTGTTGCAGTATATTTAAAAAAGATCTAAGTTTTAAGATTTAAGATTTTCGATAGTAGTTAAATCATAAATTAAAGGATATATTATTTCGCCGCTATATCATCACACATTTTTCTAAATGATTTAAGTTTAGAGTCATAAATTAATGCTTTTATGCGAGATATGTTCATAATAAAAAATAAGTTCAAAAAATAATCTCTAAGACGTTAATACTGTAAACTAGAGTTCGAGTTCGAAATCATAAAATTTTAAGGCACGAGTCCGATGTATGCGACAAATTTAAATTACGAAACCCAGATTCGGTTCGATTTTTCATCAAAACATTTTGTTTAAAATAAAAAGTATTATTTTATATTTTATTCTCAAAACCAATGAATATATTTTAGCATTAAAAATATTGCATTAAGATGTTAAATAAATTAAAAAATTTTACAAAATTTTACAATTTTATTAATATATTTTATCAATAAATTTGAAATTTTAATCTTCGTTGGCTATTTAAAAATTTTGAAACGAAAGCCTGACCAGACAAGATTTTCTTAACTTAAGGTTCAACCAGACAAATCCAGAAACTTTTTGTAGGGGACCTGAAAACTTGGGAATCCGTTTCACAATCTACTGTAAACTAAGAAAACTATGAAACAGGATCAGCTAAAACATAATTTAAATCAGAGTTTATAATTTATTCCAAGAATAGTTTATCAAATACTTTCTTTAAATGTTAGGCGCGAATATTTTTTTGTTTTTCTAAATAATACTTTGTTCGAGAATAAAAACACAAATTTAATTAATAATTTTAAGTTTATCAATTTAATAATTTTTTTAATTTAAAATTATCGCAAAAAAAATTTTAAGTTATTTTGGTATTCACTTTAAAAACAAAAATTATTCAATAAAATCTCTACTAAATAAAACGCTAATTACACGATTAAATATTAATTATTAACAAAAAGTCCTGCGTCTGCTTATAATTTTAGAATTCATTCATATAGAAGATAGTCGTTTTGAGAGGTAAGCAAATCTTTGAGTGGATTGAACATAAGGTAATCAAGTGTTGTTTGTGTAAAACAGGCTCAAACTTCACAGCTTGAAATCCGTGTAATGAAACGCATGCGTATCGAATCGGGAGTTAAAATTAACTGTAACACGCGGACTACTGTTACTGTAACTACTGTATTGTGTATTACACGGCACTGTAACAGTAATGTGCAGTAAGCACTCTTCACTGTATTCTGTGTTTCAGTTTTAGTTTCACTTTCAAATACATTCAAACTAATACTACAGTTTTCTGGTTTAAATATCGAAATTAATGAAAATTACTCTATTATTATAATTAATTTTAATAAGTAATATGATGTGAATGACGAACATTAAAAAAATATGGAAATATTTGCCAAAATGATTGATTATTGCTATTTTGAAACTTATTATTGAATATAAAAGTATTTAAATTGGATAAAAGTTTCGCTTTTATACATCAAAATATGATTGAAATTAAATTCGCATCATTTAGCTATGATTTTGTGAATAAAAATTACATAAAATGTATTATTATTTTAACATTTTTATTTTATTTGTGTGATTCAAATAAAGGTAAACATTATATTTTGACATTATCTTTATATATTTTGCTTTTATCTAAATCCTCTATTAATCTCGTTATCGTTAAAAGTTGGTCAATGTTTAACTTTCAGTTTGACAGTCGTATCAAACATTTTATTTTCGGTTCAAACTTGAATTAAACTCGAAAATAAATAATAATTTTAATGCTAAGCGTAACTCAAAGGTTTCTCAAACCATTTCAATTTAAGGCAATTTTTAAAATTTAATTTGTTTACGGTATTGTTATGGTTTCTATATTTTAATAAACCTTCTATTTTATTCACTTAATTTTTCGGCATCATATTATGTCGACCTAATTAAGCCTAACCTCCTTTGCATATATAAATTTTTACTTATTTCGATGAGCTTTTTTTCTGCCCAACCAATAATGAAAGTTCTGTGCTAATGTTAGTAAATTTCGAAGTATAACAGATCATAGTTGGAACAGATCTGGTATTATATCATACTGAATATATACCATGTTTTCCTTATTTTATTTGAACTCAATTAAGCGCTCATTGGGTTTTGGCAAAACAATGCAATGTGCAGTTTAATGCGTAACATAAAACTAAATCATTCATGAACTTCTAGAACGTTACTGAGAGCTGCGTTTCTAACACTCGTGTTTAAGTCCTTTACTCTACAGTATAATAAAAGTCTTAAGTAATGTTTACAAGGATAATGGGAAAACGTTCATAAATTTTTTCAGCGGTTCTGTTTGAGCTGAAAGAACCGCTAAATACCATTTTTTGTTCTGATAAAATCTACTGTTTTTGTCAGCTTTAGAGCCAGACTTCCATTAATCAGCTTCTAATATAAACTAAGTTACCAAATATTAATATTATTTAAAATTATTTAATTTAGAGTTAAGCATACGGTTTATATTTGAACTAATATGCGAAAAATATTCCATTTTTTATTACATATTCAAATTCAATCGTTTTTTGTTCCTCTGATTGCATAAACTCTACAAAAGTTTTCAAACAAATAATAGTACTGTAACAGTATCAGTAAAGTAACTTATTATGGCTAAAATTGTCTACTAAATTATAATGCATTTAATTTGTCCAATGCTTGAAACTTTAAATCATTATTATTTCACAATGAAAATTTACTAGAATATTACATTATTGCATTGGTGTATTCCCAACCCAACCCCAAGTCCCGCTTTATTCAATTTTATTATTCAATATGCCATTGTCTGTGTGCTCCACTCTTATTTATTTATAATTTGTTTTGTTTGGTTAGTTCCTCCAAAATTGATCCCAAAGCAGCAGTTGAGTGACGATACTCGAAGAGTAACAAAAGCTGGCACATCGATAGCGCTTCAATGTCCTGTCGATAATTCTCAAAATGATCTCTATTTTGAATGGAGTAAAGATGGGAAACCTATCGAATATTATGACGAACGTATTCGCATCACTGATACCGGAATTCTTAAGATCAAACAATTGTCTTCCGAACACACAGGAAATTATATTTGCAAAGGTAAGTTAAAATTACTCGGTTTATAATTCATACTGATTCTCATTGAATTATATTTCACGTGACTCTCCATTCGTTAAGTCGCGTTAAAATCATTAAATTATAATGATTCATATAATTTACAAAATTTAAATGATTAAAACAATTAATTTATTATACTGTTTGTAATAATTTTATTAAAGTGAATGAAATACAGTGAACTTAATTCTTGTGCAAACACCGCATTGAAAAAGTAAATGTTTTATGCGTAAAGAAGCCTAACATATGCCTTACAGCTCAGCTTACGAGTTAGTGTTAGCTTTTACTTTTTTATACGCATATTTTGCTAGAGATATATAATGTGTTCTATTATTGACAACTAATAAAAATTACACAAACAATATTTATTATCGTAGTAGATATTGACGCTGTCAGTGCTTTAATATATTACTAATGAAAATTAGAAAATTCATATAAAAGATTGATATACCGTATATATAAGAATTAGTAACGATTAAAGTTTAGAGTAACGATAAGTGATGAAAGAATGAGCTGTACCTCTAAGAAAATTAATTTAATTAATATGGTTTTTAAATTTAAATTAATATAAATTTTATAGTCGATATTTAATATAGTTTTAAAAAATTGGAAATTATATTAAATAAACAATTTTGCTATTAATTTTGATTATAGCTGTAAATGGTTTTGGAAGCGTTGAATTTGGATTCACAGTCATTGTATTGGGTATGTTATTCTACTCATTATGATTTATTTGGCAGAAATATGTGCTGATAAACAAGTATTAATTGTATCTTATCTTTTGTTTTGTGGCTTATAAATCACTTCAGATAAATTTAAAAATAAACCTGAAGTCGAAGAAATTAATCCCAATAATATCACTGTGAGTTCCGAAGAAACGGCAATTTTTCAATGCAGGTTTAGGTCTGAAGAAATTCCACACATACAAGTAATCCATTTATTTATGAATGACTAGTTTTATGATAATGATTTTGATTGTAACTCTTGATTAGTGGCTTAAAAAGTTGGATTCACAGAGTAGGCAGACATACACTGGCAATGATAATTTAAATCATAATTCTTTAATCGATGAAAATCATTCAATCAAAGTTCACGGAGAATCATATATTGTTTTGAAAACACCACAAATGGCTCAAATCTCTGATGGATTATTTTTCAATAAATTAGTTATATATAATGCTAAAGAAACAGACTCTGGAAAGTATATATGCTGTAAGTATGATAAACAAGTTCTTTTTTGGGTCAAGTTTTCTCTTTTTTGTATTTAAATCCCATTATTTAACAAATAAACCCCTTTTCAAATCGCTTAATGAAATTGTTTTTTTGGGGTTTAAGAATCGTTTATTCCAGGTTTGCATTTGCCTGTTGGACAGTTGAAATGTGCACCCAATATGTTACGCAAAATGAACACATTTATAACACAAACCCCCACTTACTGTACCACAAAACTAATAAACAATGCAATTATTAATGCTACTCAATGGGGGATCACCAGCTCCTTCTTCTTCTTATTTTCCTTGAAAACTGAAATGTGTCTCTTCTCGAAGAAGAAGTTAGTGAACAGAATGGCACCTAAAATGTATATAATAAATTATGAATAATTTATTATAATTTTTAAACTGTAACATAATATGCTTATATAGTGATCGACAATAGTTTATTTATTCTGAGCCTGAGCTTGGCGTGAGTTGTGCTAACACACCATAAATTTAAACTAACTTAACCTATATATTCAGTTCAAATCGAGTTAAACACAGTTCAACTCCATTTCAATTGTGATGAAAGTAACGCTAAAACAAATTGTTTTTAGCTTTTCCAGACTAATCGACTGAATAATGTTAAAATACTAACAAATTTGTATTATCTATACTCTTAGGGTTTTTCAATATTCTTATATGAAAATTAAAATTGAATATATTGTGAGATTTGTAACATTAATTGAGAGATAACCGAATACATCTTATTTAACACTTTTAGTTGTACTCTGTTTACCTTTCGATGTAAGAATTAAAATAAATAAATAAATCTTTGATCACACAGTAGGAGCGAACACAATGGGATACAGCTTTCGAAGCGCTTATTTAACAGTTTTACCTTCGAGTGAGTTTTTTTGAATCATATTTCAATGATCTTGTTATTTCTAACTGTTTGTATACTGTATAATACGATAGAAAAACAAATGAATGGGAACGCTGTTCATACAGTTCACACAGCGGACACATACGAGAGCAGCAAACAAGACATACTTCCAGCGCCAATTGTGATCGCATTAATATCAGTTGCAATCGTTTTGTTTGCATTTATTTTATGCATATGTTGTTATTGCCAAAAACATAAAACAAATAATAATCAGTCAAACATTGTTTATCACTCTCCTCCTCCTCCTTCTAAACATTCGCAAATCTCAGCACCATTTCAACCAAAAGCCAAATTAAAGCCAACGATTGCACATGTGGTTCATAAAACTTCGCCAAATGTTTCGATATATCAGCCGTCCATCTCAGTCGACGATACAGTCTCACAACTGACACAACCCTTCTATAGCGAGCTTATCACTAATCATAAACGATCTTCAAATGTTTATCAACAATACATTAATCTTTTAGACAACCCTTCAGTTCAATATTACAAGCAGTAATCAATTTATATCTAACATTATATCGATCAGTATTTTCTACGCATTTAATCATTTAATCTAGTAATCTAGTCTGTAAATAATATATCATTTTGTTTATCGTTTAAATACTAATTTAATATAAATTTAGCAATTATTTTATGCTAACCAGTATGTCATAAATACAGTATACGGTATACATATTTTTAATGTTTTGTAAATTCGATATATAATATCATAATCATCGTGTAATATTCAATTTGTCTAAATTCAATTAAACTTGAATCTCTAAAAAAATAAACCAAACAAAAATTTGCATCGATTAGATTTTAATAAATATAAGAGTGTTTGCAGTAATTTATTGATTATGTTTTCCACTCAAATAAAAATTAATGTTACGTTTGCGCAGAGATAAAACTTTTAAACTTATAACCATTAAAATTATATTTACAATAATTTTAAGCATATAATATACCGGTAACTTATATTACTTTGTTCCAAACTTTCTTAAGACTTTAACTTTAATCTTAACTTCAAATGTAAGCAAACTTAATTGAACCAAAAGTACTTTCATTAGTGGAAAGTATACCTATGAATCGCCTATTAATTCTAATTGAATTATAGATAACTCAATTTAACTTTTGGCTCTAAAAATTTATATTTATTTTATCTAATGATTAAAGAGCGGATTTTCACATAAAAGAATTTAAAAGAATAAAAAGCATATTTTGAAGCTTATTGCGAAAAAGAATATGCGAATATTCTTTTGCATATTTCACGTTTAGATGAAATAATGAAGCATATTTCGTAGTTTCTATTTACAATATTTCCAAAAATTGTATAAAATTTTAATAATAAAAAAAATCTTAAACTTTAATAGCAAATGATTTTAATAAATTTAAATATTAAATTATAATGTATTTATATACCGGTAGTTAAATTTAAAATAATTAAAAATAATATTAGATGATAAATTCATAAAAGAATAAAAAGATTTTTTTTAGAATATTTAAGCATTTTTTGAGAATTATTGAGAATATTTAAGAATTTTTTGAGAATTTAAGAATTTTTGAGAATATTTAAGGCTTTTTATGAGAATTTTTTCGAGAATATTTTGAATATTTTTTGAGAATATATATTCGCATATTTTTAAAATTTTTGAGAATAAAAATCCGCTCTTTAAGAATTATACAAAATAAGGAGAGTGATGTAATTACTTTCAATCAAAAAATTCATCTCTATATACTTTGTAACAAATGATGCCTAACCACTATTTCAGCTATCTGTAAACGCTGGTGGAAATAAAATAATTCAATATTTTCCTGCATAGGTGTCACTAAAAACTTTAGTCATTTTTGTTATTTTTAGGCAGAGTGTCTTAATTAATCACTAGTAAAGGGTTAATTTTGTTTTAAAAAGAGGTCCAACTCTAGGACACACAACATAATTAAGTTTTGAAAAGTGAGCAATAAATAAAATATTGAAACATATCTATTGTGTAAACATTTCAATGGAAAAAGTTCTGTTTCTACTTTTCAATATTTTGGTTCTTAAACTTTGTATAAGTATTGAATACAATTGTAGCGATTATTGATACATGATTTAAAACTTTTTACAGTTTTTTTTCACATATCATTACTACAAAAATGCGAATTCGTTTAAAATTAAGCATATTATATTATTAATGACATCTAAACTGTAAAAATAAATTAATCGTTTTCACCATCGTTTCCAATATACTGGACTATTTATTTAAAATCGCTAAAAATAAAATATCACACATTTCACATTACTATAAAATAAACAATAAATATAAAATTTTTGAGTCTATAGATGTTTTTCAGTCTTGATACTTCTAAACTTATACATAAATACATTCGGCATACTGATTGTATTGCTATAAATTATTATAAAATGTTTAAAGTGCCACAACACTTTATTGACTTTCTCTTAAAATATAAAAAAAATGCCTTTAAATGTGGTACGACTCTACACAATCGCTTCAAATACAATAATCAACTCTGCATTTCATGTAATATGACAGATACGCCCGAGCATTATTTTATGTTAGAATTTGCTTCCCATTAAAAAGAAAGCTAAAAATTCAACCCACTTTCGCTAAAGGACATATATATTGCATCACAAGAACAGCTCTTTAATGCCCATTTCGTACTCGTGTCTCTAATCTTCTTAACGCATCATTTATAGCTTTGCTGACCTGATCCTTGAAATCTTTTATGTGAATTACCATATAATCCAGGCGATTCTTATTAAAGTAGACTTCATGGCTTGAATATATTCGACCAAGACTCCACTGGCCCGCCTATATCTCTTGTACAGTCAAACCGTTGACTAATTTATCGAAATGGAATCGAATTCCTCGAATAACTTCGAGATCAAAAGTATTAAACCACCAAGCTATTCCTAACGCTTCATATATTGCAGAACCAATTTTCTCATCAATCACTACTATAATAATTAATTGCTTTTCACAATTTTTCGCAACATTTGACTCGTGATTTGAATGGTGTGAATGCAATCAGTTGTACAAAAGATTTAAACATATTAAATTCTAACATAAAGTTCTGGACTTGTGGTAATAATGTTGCGATACCATCGAAATCTTTCATTCGAAACAATGCTTAACCGCACGGGTGTTCAATCAATACTAATAAATTTGATTTCTATTTTTAATATAAATAAATAAATGATGAAAGTTTATTTGAGAAATAAATTAACAAAACACTTACCATTATTTCGATTAAAACGAAACAAAATTTAGTTATTGTCTAATATTTCTCAAAACGAAAATAGTTGTTTCGGATTTGCAACGCTTTTCCATGATATTGCAATGCAAGACAAACTTTTAATAGTATTTTATTAGATATGCCGCTATATATAGTTTTAGGTAGAATTTTAAATAACTACTTTATGTTTTTCTATATATAATTGTTAATAATTCTATATTAAAAAACTTAGCTATTTGAACATATTATAAATAATACTTCACTCAAACATTGCTGAAGTGGGCCAGAACTCTACCTCATTAAATGATAAATTGTGCAAATTGTTTATTTTTAAGTTGAGTCTTAATGTGAATGTGAACGCATGTCAAGACTAACACTCACACTCTATTTTAAACATTTACGAAAATATTTGCTTTAAGCTTATTATTAGAAATGACCACAAATATGTTTATAGAGTAAGAGAGGAATCACTTAAATGCAAAATACTTTCCTTTAGAATCTTTGGCTAATTAATAGAATAATATAGTGTTGTATATGTTAAAGATTTTGTTGTTGCATTTGTAGGAGTATTTTGTTTTCCGTTTGGAGTAAATGGTAATCAATTATTTATTATTTGAATCCAAACTTTTAATATAACTAATTGTAAATATATGAAATAAAAGTATAGTAACAAAAAAATATACATTAGTGAATTGTGGAAATCCTTGGTCAGAACAATTTAACATTTATATTTAAAGACAACGGATTCGTGACTAAAATACGATAAAATCAACACAGAAAATGTTGTAAAAATTAGGATTATTGAGGAAAATAAATTTTAGCTCACTTTGTTTGAGGAGCTTTTGGATTTTGACATGACTTTCCATCTGTTTGTGAACTCTATGTTTATAAAGGGATTTTAATCTTTACTTTTCCGAACTGATAAAATCGGTTCAAAAATCATTGAAATATAATGTCCCAAATTTGTCCCAAAATGTGTCCAAAAATGTTTGTAAATTGTTATAAAATACAGTTTATAGGATAAATTAAGTAAAAATAACACCATTATTTATGCCTGAATACCCCTAAAAGTAAAAAATTATCAAAATTTAAAAATTTGACTATTTTGACACTTTCTTTAATAAAGTTAGTTGATATTTGTTAAAAAGAATCATTAAAACTCTTTAATAAATCTAACGAATCGGTAAAATACTTTAATAATTTAGAGAGAATATCCTTTAATAAATATATATTCCACGGACGGGCGTATGGCCATTACAAATACAATAAACCGTTTAACAATCTGAGCTAAAAATAATATAATAAATCGAAATTTTTAAAAACATAAATGTAAAAGTAGTACATATTAATTTCAAGAAATTACGGATTAAAACATGTAAAATAACGATATAACTTTAATAAATTTGTATAACTGGTTTGTCTATAGTAAATCGGGTATTAAATCAATTAGATGTGAATCGCATTATATAATTATTCCTTAAAATAGTTGTTTACAAACATTATAAATTTAAAAATAAGATTTGTTTAATATTATTGTTTGTCGTTCGATACGTATTTCACGAAACAGTGTTATTTTATAATAATGATAAACTTACCACTTTATATATTTCCGTTATTTGCTTCGCTAATGGTTTCGATTATATGTTTTATACCGTAAGTTATAATTAGAATCAGTATAAACGCAAACTGATTTTGTATATAAGACTTAACTTTTATAATTATATGATTAATTTATTAATTTCTAGCGTGTATTTTATTTATTTATTTATCTGATTATAAAGCAGATATATCTATAGATTAGAGTTTGTTATTTTGGCTTTACGTCTGTAGATTTTTTATATTTATTTATTGATTCTGTTATTTATATAAATAAACTGATTTTAGCATATCGGACGGTTTTTTAAAAAAAACATTATTGAATAAATTTTTTTATTGAAAATTTTATAAAAGATAAAACTTTATAAAATCTTATAAATTGGGTAACAAAATTATAGGAAGTTTTTTGATTAAAAATAATTGATGAGAAGATGAAAATCAACTTAAATATTTCAAAAAATTAGTACTGTAACATAGATAAATATGGGGTAAAAATGAAAAAAAAAGTGTAAAAAATAGTCTCCAACTCTGTTTAAAATGTTCAAAATGGGTAGAATTATAACTGAAAAGTCAAATATTATGACTGTTACAATTTTTGTTTAATTTAGGTACACATTGGCTGTTTATTACGATCACGTCGAACCAGTGTTTCCATTAATTTCAGACACTTTGAGTTCTTTACCAGAAAGTTCTTTCTGTTCACAACTAATGGACATAACGGCTATTATGAGTAAAAATGATAAAATTTTTATAAAAATTATTAAAAATTTACCAAAACTGCTAGAAATACATAATCTAGTAAAGAGTTTCATTTAGAAAATTTCTAATAATCGGGAATAAACGAAATTCTCATTAGATTTAGACGAAATTACATTTTGATTTTCGTATTTAGAACTTTCTATAATAATAGTTTTTTATGTTATTTTTCAAAATTAACCTCAATTTTCTTTACTATTAAAAATGCTTAGTAATCTTTTACAATATTTTTTGAAAAAATAGAATTTTCTTAAAACGTATAAATCACTAATTAATTTTAAAACATAATTGTTTAGTGTCATTCACATCATACATACGATACAAACAAATTAAATTGGAATATACGCCAAACAATAAGAATAATGAAACTTCATTCACATCCAAATTATTAATGAAAGATTTAAAGTTTTCTAACAAACTGTGCCATTATTTGGGACATTCTCTTTCTTTTGGATTAATAATTAGCGGTAATTTTCGTATGACAGAATTAATTTATATTCACTTATTCAGCTCAATCATTGAATTTACATCCGCTATATTATACACAATAATAATGGTAATCGAAAAAAGTATTTTATTATTTGCGAATCATTTGTTATTTAAATGTTTTTTATATTATAAGGCAAATATTATATTAAAATTAGCGAAGAATAAGAATGAAGAATTAATGGGAAAACTATGCGTTTATATTAGTATAATAATGACCGTAACATGCATTTTATGCAATGTTTTCTTATTTTTGTCGTTCATATACGGCGATGATATTTTCGATCATAACTTTCGGCTGAAGTGGTCGAGCGATCAAAATGGTTACGTTTATCACTGTTTTGGCGCATTATTCGAATGGATATCTTGGTTATCACTGACACCTTATTTTGCTATTATGGCTTTACTTATGAAAAATATGGATTGGAGTTCATTGAAATCAAGAAAAGTTGTTAAAAGTGATTGAATTCCGATCATGATATCAGAATCGGTCGCAAAACAAAACGCTTGATACAGAAATATCACAAATTTACTCGATTTTATTGTCGATTTAATTAATTTATATTCTGAAATAAATTCTGTAATTAACATTTAATCATAAAAATACGTAATAAAAAATGAATGATTAAATTTAATAAAAACAAAAACCGATAAACATTTTATGCCATATTATGTCGCTTTCTGTTTCGCAATTCTCGCAAATTTTTAATATCTTTCGCCAAATTCATGATCTCTTCCATCAATTTTGTGTCATATCTGCGGACAAAACAAAAACAAAAACATTAATCAATACTTAATAATCTAAAAATAAACATATAATAATAATAACGAAAAACTTCAATACTGATTTCCGAGTGTCTCAATGTCGACAAATTATTATTTTTTTTTCAGCCGTTCCTTATAATAAATAGGACCGCAATTTGTAAACAGGTTGCGTCTGACGTCTCTGTTAATATACTTTGCGTCTCAGTATCTGACGCTACGCTTTGAGCTCTCGAGAGATAACGGAAAAGTTTTCTATAGATTCGTAAGTTATGTGATATTCAGTTAGAAATTCTGTTTAAAAAAGAACAGGAAATATGCAATTATAAGAATTTTAATAAATTTTAATAAATAGAGAAGTTTTTAATAAAAATTTAAAGTCAGTATTTGTTTGGCATTTTCTTTACACGAATTTATCATTAAATCTAAGCTTACAGTTACAGACAACGTACACGTTTACGTTATTCTCTACGTGTATACGTAAAGATTAGACGATGGTTTCATTAATTGCGAAATTATGTAATTAAAAGCATAGCATATGCTCAATATATAGTCAACATTTATCTGCCATGTAGTCATAAAGCAGTGGAATATTCAATGTTTTATTTATTTTTTTGAATCAATTTTGGTAATCAATTTTAAAATTACGATAATAATGATTAAAACTTAATGCAAGCTATGACTACAGTCTACGATAATAATGTTTAGTCTGATGTCGAATGTGAATATGTTTACTTCCATCAATCATTAAACTTAAAAATTTGTTTTTAGATGCATTTACATGACACTGTGTTAAGAAACAAACTGTTGTACATTTTTAAAGTCATGAATAGAGACCATTCAATATCAAAAACTATAAATTCTTATTTTGAAAATTAAAGTGACGATAAATTATAAACTTAAAGTTTAAATTTAAATAATTTACATAACTTTTGCATAATAATTATGTTTATCGCGTTTCATTAATAAAATTAAAAAAGATTTTTAATGATGCAATTGATTCTGATATTCGATAAAATTTAAATTTAATTCATTGAATTGATAACTTAATGATACGAATAGACTTCCAAACGAATATCCAATATATTAAATTCAGTTTGATTAGGGATAAACTGGATTGGGTTTTGTTCAAAAGTTGAAAAATCTATAAGATTTACATATAAGAAAGAACGCATCAAAATATGACAAATTTTTTGATCAGAAATTTCAGGAAATTTATAAAACTGGTTTCTATATAGCATATTGTGCAACGAATTAATTAGATGTGTATTGCATTATATAATTATTCCATTTTTGTTCAATTATTTTCCTTAAAATAGTTGTTTGCAAAAATTATAAAATTATAAATTCAAAAATTAAATTTGTTTAATATTAATGTTTTTCGTTCGATACGTATATAACTAAACAGTGTTATTTAATAATAATGATAAACTTACCACTTTATATATTTCCGTTATCTGTTTCGTTATTGGCTTCAATGATTTGTTTTATACCGTAAGTTATAATCAGAAACAATACTTATTCGGACTAAAAACTGATGAAAAGCGTAAGGAATTATAGTATTTAAGACTAACACTAACGAACATTTATATCTCGCTCACAATTCATTCAATTAATTTGTCAGTTAATTCATTAGACAAATCAAATTTTTTAACTATTTATTTACATCTTAACAATTGAATATCTTGTTCCCCATTTTATTTATATTTTTATAAGCAATAAAAATGCTTCAGAGTATAGATGTCCAAAAGTTAACCCGGGACTCGGACCCGGACTCGGGACTCGAGTCTTTTGAGGTCCGGGTCCGAG
>JAQGAW010002282.1:0-15685 GCA_034698025.1 Phthiracarus crinitus | reverse complement strand
TTTTAATTTCTATTCTATTCCTATTCCGTTCTTTTTGTTTGTAAATTATTTCTATTCTATTCCTATTCTATTCTCAAAAATTTTTTAATATTTATTCTATTCCTATTCTATTCTTAAGTAAATGTTTTAATTCTATTCTAATTCTATTCTTATTCAATTAATATTCCATATTTTATAAAGGCATTATTTGTAA
The DNA here is from genome assembly GCA_034698025.1 of Phthiracarus crinitus. Taxonomy (NCBI): domain Eukaryota; kingdom Metazoa; phylum Arthropoda; class Arachnida; order Sarcoptiformes; family Phthiracaridae; genus Phthiracarus; species Phthiracarus crinitus. Next base: position 15,492 of record JAQGAW010002282.1, on the reverse strand, counting down.
AAATTGAGCAAATTTATAAATTATAATGTCTTTTTAATTTATTTTAAACTTTTGTTTAATACTTAACTTAAGATAGTATTTTTAAAATTATAAAAATTACACAATAATTTAGATTTTAATTATTTAATTTCTATTCCTATTCCAATTCCAATTTTTTTGCGTATTTATATTCTATTCTTATTCTATTCCTATGTAAATATTTTTTTTCTATTCTATTTTTTTGGTCATTTTTCGTGTATTTTTATTCTATTCTTATTCCCGTTCCAAGAATACTATACAACACTACTTTTAAGTCCATGTTATACGTAACCTTAACGTTTGAAAATGCACAGATATTAAGCTAATTAAATCATAACGTAATAGTAAATTATATTTCAGACCATGAGATATGTAAATTATTAAACTATTCCTTTTAATATGTAAAATTAATTTATCATTCAATTAATTTCTAAGACCTAAATTCATAAATTTTATAAGTATTTGTAGTCAACTCATAATTAAAAAAATACTTTTTCTGTTATGAATATAAATTAATCATATAATTTAATTAGTAAATTATAGGAAAAAATTAATATCATTTTCTTTGATCTAATCCGACCTTAATATTTCACTCAATTTCCAAAACTTTTTTTCTCGCTCGCTATACTACGGAAAGTTTGTGCGACTTAAAAAAAAGCTCGCTTTGATTTTATTTTTATTTTTTATGTAAATTTATTTATTGCCTCCATTAGTGTATATTAATTTATATGCTAAGCTTGAAATAGAAATTTTAATATAACAAGTATTATGGCTTAATTTAATTTATTTCAAAGTATTACTAGTAAATTTAGTAAAAAAGTATTTTCTTTTGCATTTAAATACAATTATCTCATCCGAGACTTTTGTAGTTAATTTAAAACTATTAAATTTAAACGTAAATGGGAAATATAAATTATTATTACGAAATGTGAAAATTAGTTCAAATTAATTTCGATTCATACGAGTTTGAGGATATCATAATATCAAATTTTCGTCTGTTATTATAGAAAATTATGTTACCGTTAATCAATCTATCAAATAACAATGAATATAAACGGCAAACTATTCGAAAACCAAAAATGGGAGTTTTTTTGTCACTAGTTTCTACTGAATACTCAATTTACATATTTTTCTCAATAAATCTTTTTGTTTGACTGAAGTACTTTTACCTCATATCTAAACCAACATAAACATTACCTTTGTTTTGGAATTTTACGATACTATTTACCATAAACTTTCGATAAAACTTAAAACATAAACCACTGTTAGAAAAATTTATTTTCTCATAATCCATATCTGTTTTTTGTTATTGTAATTTTATGTTCAATAAGTTTATTTTTAACTTTGGTCATTGTCGTACAATCACAACAGTTTTTTAGGAAACGCATTTCAAATTCAATATGATATTTCCGTTGAAGATATATATCGTTAACTTTGCTCTTTAGAAATAAAAAAAATCTAGACGTTCTTTTTATGTACATACAAATTTTATGCGACATTTAATTAATTACACATAATCTGTTTGGCAGAATTTTAAAATGATTAAAAATTAATGACGCATTCATAGAAAACCAATATTTTGATAAGTTTAAAAGGAGGCCAACTTTCAAATATTTCCTTAATTAACATAAAAATCTCACGATTCAACATTTGAGTTTTGAAACGTGCGTTTAAGCCCATAGTGAACACCTACCTCCGGTAGATGCATACAGACTGACGGATACGCAAAACCAAATTTAAAATCACATATTATAATCTAAAATTTCATTTATATTGATTATGTATAGATTAATAGATTAAAAATATTAACTTATTTTTGATTTTTACCGAATATTTTTGTTGATAAAAAGATGTTTTTTACTTTTAATAAATTAGAAACATTTCTATAATTGGGATTTAATATTTTGTAATTCGAAACTGCATTAAATCCAAATCTAGTTCAATTGACTAATTAGCTAATTAATTGTTAAAAAATATTTACGTTTTACTTCAATTAAATTAAAACTTAGAGGAAAAAAGCTAAAGAACAACTTTTCAAGAAAAACAAAATTTGCTATTTAAGCGATAAATTTTACATTGCTATAAAAAACTAATTAATCCGCTACTAAACACAAAATATAATTTTATTAGATATCAAAGAAAAAATTATAGTATAAATTAGTAAATTATAACGAACTAGAAATAGAAATAAAATAAATTTGCATTTTTGTTTATGGCTTACCGTCTAATACCTCAATTTAACTTATTATTAAATAACATCACACTATATATACGTATAGTTTAAATATTGATCTCTAACTTGAAAGACTAAATAAAGTAAAAAATTGCTATTATAACGAGTGATTCTATATTTAACCAATGAAATATTATTATATTAACTTATACTAAAAAACAAATTAAGTTAAAAACAAAACGTTAGCTTTGAATTCGATTCACTAAACTAATATCTCTGACATAATTTAATTCAATATTTCATGTAATAAACGACGCATTTAATTAAAAACTAGATTTATATTAAGTATGCAACGAAATTAATTAAATAAAAATTATTTAAATTAAAAAAATACGATATAGTATTAAAATCGAGTATCATTTACGAAATTAAATATAATGGATTTGAAATCTTGAAATCTATTTACAGACAGTTGGATATATGGTAAGCTTATATAATATATTACATATCTTTTACGGAAAAATGATTTTATTTTTTTGGTTAATACTAAAACGTAAAAATAATACTAAATTTCTGTGGTTTTATGTCCAGTATTTTTATCTTCGATGCCTTCAAATAGAATACCATTGATCGGAGTTTCTTTGATCATATCTTCTTGCAGTGATTTGATATGGAATTTGTTGTACGAACTTTCGTTTCTTCGATTATCGTACGCGAGTTTAGCCATTTCTCGCAAGTTCTGCGACATTCCTTTGCCCGTCATTTTGACCATCGAGTAAAACACTCCATTCTCGTTCTGCAACAGTATATACGGTTCGTCAAACTCGACGACTCTTCCGGCGTCGAGTACTAAAACTCTGTCCATATCCATAATAGTATGCAATCTATGAGCGATCGTTAATACTGTGCAATCGGAAAATTTTTCCCGTATCGTGCGTTGTATCAGCGAATCGGTTCTGTTAAATACATTAAATCTATTTTTAATATTTGTTTGTTCGGTGAGTAAGTTTTGGAAGATAAAAAAAGGTTTTGTGTTCTCCCCGTAGAAAATTAATGTTAATGTAAGCGTTTAAAAGTTTCATCTTTAATAGCAATAAAAATGCAAACATAAAAATGTGTGTTTTATTTATGAGACAAATAACTGTGCATAAAATGATTTTTTTTTGAAAACTCTGTAAATCCAAAAATTATCAAAAAACAAAAGTGATGCGCATTAAGGAAACGCATTCGAAATGTCAGTTTAATTCATAAAAATAATCGCAAAATTGGTTATACCGAACGTCATATTTTTGGTATTAACATAATTTATAATTTAAATTTAAAATTAGAAGCGAAAAAACAGAAATATATGCTAATCATAGCGTTCACTAGTCATAAGTATTGATATTTATTATTATTAGCAAATAACTCAGAACTCCTAATAATTATTTTGTTTTTCTTTAGGTTTTCCAAATCATATTTCGAAATTGTAAAAACTATTAGTGCGCGAAAAACTTATTAAAACAAATGCGTTATAAAATTGTAAAGCTATTAAACGAATTACTCGTAAACTTACTTGAGGTCAACATTAGCGGTCGCCTCATCCAAAACTAATATACGATTCTGTTTTAAAATAGCGCGCGCCAAACAAATAAGCTGTCGCTGACCAACGCTGAAATTACTTCCGCCTTCAGATATGTAAGCGTCGAGACCTCCTTTTAGATCTTTTACCGCTTCTTTTAGCTGAACCTCTTCGAGCACTTCCCACAATCGTTTATCGGTGTGATTATTGAAAGGGTCAATGTTTCGCCTCACTGGACCAGTAAATAGCACAGGATCTTGTGGAATGATTGATAGCTTATTTCTCAGGTCTGTGAGTCCGATAGTTCTCGTGTCAATGCCGTCAATACGGATAGAACCAGACGGATCAGCCATTCTAAACAACGCGCCAATCATCGATGACTTTCCGGCACCAGTTCGGCCAACAATGCCTACTTTCTCCATACAATTGACTGCGAAACATAAACTTCTTAAAACTGGCGGTTCGTCGTTATAATACTGGAGCGACACGTCATCAAACACTATCACACCCTTTTCTGGCCATGTTTTCGGAGGTTTTTTATCATCCGATACTTCCAGGTTAGGTTCGGGTGTAATATGACTGAATTCGTCCACTCTCTCCACTGACGTCATTTGACTCTCGAGTTCGGCCGACTGTCGAACACCCCATTGAAACATTCCGCTTAAGGTAATCGCCGACGAAATCGCTAAACCCATTTCACTCGCAGTTTTACTTTCAAACGTTAATGACAACGAAATCGTGATCGCAATCACGTAGAATACTGAGAGCCAGTCAAGAACTATGCCAAACCAACGCGAAGTAGAAATGAATAGAAACCACGCGGAAGTGTGGTTGTCTTGATAGGCGTCGAACTTTCTTTCGAACGCTTCCTGAACGCCGAACGCACGAACAGTTGACAACCCGTAAAGCGAATTCGCTAAATGCGAAAACACTGGACTCCGAGTTATGCCTTCCAATCGCTTAACACTTCTAGATGTGGTGATATAGTATTTGCGCAATTGATAGAAAATGAATATAATAACAATGGTTGGAAGCGCTATCCAATAGTCGATAATCGCCACTACTATGAGAACACCGGTCACGTTAACAAATATTTCGATTGCATCGAAAGCTGTGGGCGGAAGTAAATCATCGATGATTCCGATGTCACGCGAACACCGATTCAACAGAACACCGATCGGGTTATTATCGAAGAACGAAATCGGAGCTCGAATGATACTTTCGAACAATCGGTTGTGTAACTTAATGGACGCTCGCATGCAAATCGTGAAGAACGCTGTCGTACGTATGAGCGAAAAGAAGAATAACGAACCAACAAGAATACTATAGATTATTATATTTGTTTCGGTGCTTAGATCTTCGATGAATGTGTTTGTACTGTTAACGGAGCTCTCCTTATTTGTCCATAAAGACAAGAAATAGTCGCTGCCATTAAATAGTGCTTGAGTTAAAATATTGGTGCAAATTAATACTGGCAGTAAAATAGGACCCGAACCGCACTTAATGTAAAGCCAGTAAATCGCGGCCTTAACCGATCCTGTGGTCGCTTTTTCTCCATCACGTCTTTTAGGTGTCTCGCCCTCAGCCACGGATGTCGCGTCATCGCCACCAGTGGATGACGACACTGATAATGACGATTCAAACATTTTGTTAGGGATTTTTTCGGAGAAAGAGGACGAGCGACTAGTGATTGGCAATTGCTTAGTGGCGTCCGGTCTCTCCTCACCACTCAATTTAACGAAGTCAATGCCAGAATTATTAAGCTGAGCATAACTGCCCAATGATAAAGTGGTGCCATTTTTCAACACTAATATATTGGTGGCATTCTTGATAAACTGCAACTGATGCGTGACTAGTATAACAACTTTGTCTTTCAAGTAGTTTCGTATGCATTTTTCAAATATATGCTTAGCGACTGCACTGTCAACCGCGCTATCGAACCACAAACATAAAAAATGAGTGTCAATTAGATATTTTGGGTGAGAGTTAAATAAATTGCGTTTTCATGTAAGTGATTGATTGATAAAAATATTTACCTTAAAGGATCGTCTAATAAATAAACATCAGCGTCACAGTATAAGGCGCGCGCTAAGTTTATTCTCGCTTTTTGTCCGCCACTTAGTGATACACCCCTATCGCCAACCATTGTTTGATCGCCTAATTAACCAAATTATCGTTTACTTAAGTTCGAGTTAAAAATTGATTGAATAAGTGGCATACCGTATGGGAACAGATTCAAGTCTTTCTCGAGTGCGCAAACATGTAACACTTGTCGATATTTTTGTTCGTTATAATGATTACCAAACAGAACATTCTCGCGAATAGTGCCCGCGAAAGACCACGGCTCTTGACTAGTCATTCACATAATTTTAATGTTATTAATGTTTAAATATACTTAATTAAGCTATTGATTACTGTATTGTTTATTTTATGTTTTTAGTTCATTCATAATGTTTTCCATTCATTCACAATGAATACATTAAAATTGCCATAACATTTCGAAAATTAGAGCAAAGTTTTATATTAACAAACAAATTGAAATGTCAAGTTAACTGACATGTTTATTAATAGCTAATTTCTTTCAATTTTTTTTCGCTGAACTTTTTTCAAATTTCAAAATTAGTAAAATGCAAATTTGGAAACAAAAATTTGTTTGAACACAAATTATTATTATTAGTAAATAAATCTTAAATTTTACTGTTTTTTCAACTAACCTCGCGTACGCTACTCTTCCTCTAACTTTGACTTCGCCCGCAATAATTGGAATCTCGCCCAAAACACTCATAAGAACAGATGTCTTTCCAGAGCCAACCGAACCTTTAAATAAGCTATTGTTTTAGCGAATGAATTAACAAATAAAAATCGCTATCAATTACCGACAACAACGAGAAGTTCTGAAGGCATGACAGATAACGAAACTTTATTTAAAGTTAACTCTTTATTAGCAGAAGACCACGAAGCGCTCACATTAGTGAGCCAAACACCGCTGTCTTTGGGTTTATTTGGCAATTTAATTATATTTAGATGCGTTGATTCCTCCCTTTCTTCCAACAATAGAAAATTCTACGGAAAAAATGCAAATAATTGGTTCAGTAATATAATTTAATTTTTTTCTATTCTTCAAAACAATTATTTACTTGCAATCGTTTAATGGATATAAGCGATTCTGAGCCTTGAGATATGGCGTATGGGAAAAATAGCGTTAGGCATAGCCTTAGATTGTTGAATAAAGCCATCGCAACGAACACTGTTTGCGGCGTTAATGTACCGCCGCTTAAAATATACGACACAAAACAGAAAAACAGCATAATCTTTGACGACACAAAAAACAGAGCCATATTCACGCCACGAAGAAATGCGGTTTTCTTGATCATAGAAACCTCGCGTCTTCTGGCGATTTCGACTAATTTGGCGAATGGTTTTTCCCAGGTATACATCTTAATAACTCTCATTCCGGGAATCAGTTCATTCATTAACCGAATTCGTTCGTCGGTTAGTATAGCGGTTTTAGCTCTCAGTTTCGAGAATAGTGTGCCCATAAACATCTGAAACGGTATGTAAATGGCGAGAACGGAACAGCCGACTATCACAGTCCAGTGCAGGTCATGCCACAGCCAAGCAATTGTGACCACTGTTTGCAACGGTCCCGTAACGATAAACGGAATGAAAATTAAAGACACATCGAATCGATTCACATCGTTCGACAATAGATTAACCATTTGTCCGACATTTGTTTTACCCAACGCGCTATGGCTGAGCCGAAGTGCTTTCCGATAGATTAGGTTACAGCACGCGATCCTTACTTGCATGCCTTTGCGACTCATCTTAAAGAAGTACGGATGATATAATAATACATAGATGATGGCGAGTATGCATACGCACGCACCGCACACGTAAAACAGATCTATGTATTCGGTTTCGTTATTGATTCGGTATTTCTCTAAGAAGTATACCATATATCCCATGGCTATAGGCTGAGCCACTCTTACGATGCATTCCTATTTTGAGAGGAAAAAAATAAATGCTTTTTGTATTCATATGCGTTTTGTTTTTGACGCGCAAAAGAATATCTTACGGATATAATGGATAGCGAACCAGACATAAAATACCAGAATCCAAATGCTCTCAAAATAGCCCGAAGCAAACTCGGCTTTCTTTCTTTGTTTCGTAGCTCTTTATCCCATTCTCTATAAAAAGAAGATTTTAAGCCAGTAATTACAAATTGATGCTAATTTTTTTGTTCGAAAAAAAATTAATTTCAAATTCTTTTTCTTAGAACGAGCGATATATATTCAATGTATGTCACGCGTAATATGAATTATCTGCTATCGAAAAATAATACTTCGAGTAAAATCAGCGCAAGTTTAATACAAAGGAGTCAAACTTCAAAAAAATTTTAGTGGTTTTCTGTATGAATGCGTAATCGTATCGTAAATTATGGCATAAATCGCATAAACTCGAATAACTTGAAAATTCAAATTATCGTTTTTATTATTATTATACTGTTGTAATTTTAGATAATTGAATCTACTTTTTATAACACTCTTTCATGTATTGAATTTAAATCGACTCGTTTTAATAATGAATCAAAATGAAACGCTTATCAATAACATTCATAAATTTACATCGCCGTTAAATCTAGTAAAATCTTATAAATAGGGTTCGGTTTTTATTTTGCTTTTAACAGGTAATGAGTTTTTTTAATGAAATCTTTTTCCAAAAAAGTATTATAAATCATAGGATCACTGCTTAAAAACAATTACTAAATTTCATTAAATTAAATCGACTAAAAGAGCAAAAATGAAAAACGAATAAATCGATAGTTGTGTGACAGAGAATTTGAAAGCTATATTTGAATACGTGTTTTTTGCGTTATAAATAATTTAGGCAACAGTTTTCTTATATTATATAATATAAGATAATATTTTGTTGTTTAATTCCATTAACTAAAAGAATGGACGAAATCGAAGCACAAAACGATTATCTATAGCAACATTTGGAATACGTTTTTTATATATTAATAAAATACAACGAGAAACGAGAATAAAAGTTACATATATATTAATTTACAACTACAGAAAAGATAATGATTCTGTTGATGCTATAGTAAATTTAAATATACATTTCCATATAGAATATGCATAATCTACTACATTAGCATTAAAAAGTTCCACACGTAACCTAAAACAAGAACGAATATTCATTATGCGCTCGCTTTAAGTAATATTTCGTGATAGAAGATTAACACACAATATTTAGTGAATTAAATATTATTGGCATTTTTATTGTTTCCCAACTATATTTTCTTTGTATTTTAAAATAATCACTATTTTTAATTTATTTTATTCGAAATAATTTTATATCATAATGAAACATAAGTTGTTAGTAGTATTGCTGTAATTTTCATTCATTCTGTGTTTAGCTCTTGACAAGTAAACATAAAAAATTGTTGTTAACGGACATTCAGAGACGTAAATAAAAACATGTAATCAGTATTAAAGCTTAAAGTGAATTAAAAAAGAATAATGGAAGTATCCACTAATTTCGACCATAAAAATAAATGTTGTTGCAAGAAATTTTTATTTTAAAACCATTTTCGATATGTTGCTATTTTTAGCAGATTTTTGAACATTATTAGAATCCCTTCATAAATAGAATCACTGAAGTGTCCAAACAAACATGCAAACGTACAGACAGACATCCCAAATCCAATAGTTTTACAAAGTAAGCTAAAAGTATAGAATTATATTTTTAAATATATTCTTATTTCACTTACTAACATCACGCAAAATAATTTCAAAATGTGTCAAATTTGACAGTGAAAAAAGGCATAGATTTAAGTGATGAGTTTCATGAAACAAATAGCGCACCAATGCATGCATTTTTACAGTATATTCAACTTTTGCGAAAAGTTTGTACAAATTTTCGTTTGTGATAAATTGGTGTTTCAATACGAGCTTGTGTTCTGACACTACGGTATTGTGCGCTAACAGAATAATTGAGATTTTTATGGAAATATTTATCTTCTACTATTAATTTCTTTGTTAAGAAAGGAATGTTGAAAGTATCGCACTTAATATTAATATCGCGTATTGTTTTCGTGAGTTATACAACTGATTTAGCACTTTAAAACGAAATACTGTATATTCGCGTATAATTTTAAATTAAATATCGGTACGAAAATCAATCAAATTAAAGAGATATACTACTAAAGCACTGCATTTTCATTCACTCAATTACCGATACAACAGTCAATGAGTAACATTTTCATATTCTCACGCATAAAGTGGAGATAAAAAAATGTGGAAGCGCTAACCACAAACCACTGCGCATCAATAAATTATATACCGGTTAATTATGTTTTATCAAAGAAGGCAATCGTATTATTTATTTTTATATCTAAAGTCAGACGCATATATGTTTTCATTTCATAGCATGAAAGGTATTGATTAATATTTTGGTTGGTTTTATTTGTTTGGTTCTATGTATAGCCAATATGCACACGCAGTGCGATTTAAAAATAGTTATTTTTTAAAAATGGTAAATAGTTTTTCACTCAAATAATAGTGATTAAGATAAACGGTGTGCTTAACGATCAAATTATTTACTGTAACTTTTTCTGAGCGTTATCTTCTTATATGTGATTATTCATTCAGTTTTGCAAAAATTAAAAAAATAAATCAAAAAAAGTACTAGAATTAAATCGCTTTCATGGCATGAATTACGCTCAAACAATACACTAATAATAACACTAACTTTACATTTTCTATTAGATCAGCCTTAAAAAATCACAACTGATGATACAGTACAGTATATATGATGTTTTGGTTTTAATGTATTCGCGCAAAAATGTTCGTTTAAATGGGACGATGAGCTTTCGTGTAACGCATTTCAACGGCAGAGCAACGGATATCTGTTTTGTTTTCATAAATAGCATTTAGCGAACGATGATGCGTATAATACTAATAAACTGACATCAAATCAATGACAATAAAACAAATACTATTTTTAAAAAAAATCTCTTAAACAAACTTGTTCTCTATTAGCGAACGCGAGGGTAATATTTTTTGCAAATAATAGAAACGTAGTGAACAGTATATAAAATAAGTATAACTTGAGGCTAATATTAGCGCTTTTGTTAGCGCTTGTGTGCCTAAGAATTATTTGTGCGTTAAATGCGTTATTTAAAAATAACTCAATATTTGTAATAATAATAACAATCATAATAGTAATGATAATAAAAGCTTAAAATAGACATTGTATTGATTCATAACATATTTGGCTAAATTTTCGCGATTGCTTTTTAAGTGTTCTTAATTTCTAAGCCATCATAGAAAAATTTGTTAATTACTGTTACAATACGTATTGATAATAATTTTCGATTAAGTGCTAAATTACGGGTTAAAGAGTACTGTATTGATTAATCGGAGAAAAATTGTTTTAGTTTTCAATTTAGATGATACGATCATTTTTTGATGGAGTGATGTATACATTAATTGAACACTTAATTTATTTCTGCTTAAAGAAAAATAGATTGAATTATTTTCCACAAAAAAATTTGCATACAATACAAGTACTGTACAGTAACTAATGTTTAAAGATATGCTACACTGAAATTATATCACATGAGGAACAGAAATTTTTTTGTTTGCCACTTAAATAAAGTATATGCTGTGCAGTACTCTATGTTTATTTTCGTTGCCCGATGTCTATCATATAGTAAATAGTATACCTAATTGTATATAACGTAAAATCATACAGTTCATGATAGACGGGAAAACTAATTTCGAAACATAAACTTACGTTTGAAGTTTAAAGCCTAATCTCTCGGACGAATCTTCTTTCGGATTTTGGTACAGATCACTAACTTCCAACTCTTTTCTATAGCCCTCGTAAAACAGTGGATTCATCCACCTTAACAACAAATAAACAAATAAATATAAACATTTTAATCATTCGATGAGACAACGATCAAAAATAATCACAACTCACCAGAAAAAATTTCTATTGAAAAAATTAGCGGATTCATACGGATTTGGTCGCGTAATAACTTTAGTGTATTCCATACTTATTTTCCAACGAAATACACGCACGTTTTTTTAGTTGAAAATGATTTGATACGCGAACACGTTTTCTCTTTTAACTTAAATCGCTTTGGCGTACTTATAGTGACAATTTTTATAGTATATTCCAGTTGCTATCAACAGCATTCCTAACGTCATTAATAAGAGATCATAAAATCGTTTTTTATTATTATTAGTTTAATTAAGAAAATGATTGCATTAGTAAACGATAAGTTGAAATGACGAAATTAAATGTAGAGTACATTTTTAGTATTCAGTAGTCGTAGGTTAAAACAATATATGGTTATGTAATATATAGTGGAGTCTGTGAGTCTGAAACATGGTGTCATTTTAGTGAGACATTGGATGAATGAAATGCTAATGTTTTAATAATAGAAACAACGTATAACTGTATGCCATTTAGTAAATGGTTAAAATTAGATTTTTACTATTGAATAGAGTACGCGAAACCAGACAATGAAATACGGATATACAGTATTTTAAATAATCGTACGTTTAGCGTCTGCATTGGGATTTTTTAAATTTTTTAAATTTTCTTGTATAACATTTTAATAAGCATAGCTTAAAATCATAGCCCAGACAAGGATAATTATCATTTTTGTACATAATGTGGTAACAAGCATGGGTGATATGAAACTTTTTATTAATTAAAAGTATAACTATTTTTAAGCATTCGCTTTATGCTTAAAATAAAAATTTGCTTATATTTAAAGTTTAGTTTATTTAAGATTATAAAAGATAAAATTATTAGAATTTATTTTATTTATAACTCTGCTACATTTATTTTGTTAGAATTTTGTTAAAATTTTTAAATATTTTTTAACTGAAATTATTATTATTATTTAATAGTAAAGGCGTACACAGAACCTATTGTTATTATTAATTAAATGGTTTTTTACTAAGTTTTAATTAAAAAACTTCTTAACTCTATGTTTTTGTGTACCAATTAAACTCGTTATTTTATCTACTAAAACAATTAATTTCGTTAACTACGTTATAAAACAATTAATTTTATCTATAAAAAACAAAAAACTTTTGCTTTATATTAATAATTAGAATTATATAATCATACAGTATAGCATTATTTTAATATGAAAACTTGTTTTTTCCTCTAAAATTATTTTGTAAATTTGAACTTATTTAAAATTAAGATAAAACTCTAAATCATATTTATAGAAGGTTCTGAATATTTCAAATAACAATCAATACGCTTACAGTTAGAGATTAAAGATTGTTTTTCCTCTGTTATTGTATGTTACATTAAATCTTATTATCAATATTTTCATATTTAAAAACTATGATATTTGTTGTAACAACACTTATTTTTATTGTATGCCATTGTAAGATATAGTTTAATGTCCATTTATTAGTTACCCATGTCTATTACTGTAAACTTACTAGAGGCACAAACAGCCCACTAGAATGGGTCACGTATGACCCCAATACTTATACGGTGTGATTTTGGATGATGAAAGACTAGAACAAACAAAAGTCTGACACAAATTATCTTTTTAAAGTGTGGTACCAAAACTAATCTAGCATTTCTTTATGGTTATTGAAATGTAAATAAATATTTTTTTACATGAATTATTTGATTGTGTAAGTAAAACGATTAGAGAAGCTGACAAACGAAAAAAATATTAGCAATTTAAAAACTTTAAATTTTTTTGCATACAATATTACATTACAAAGAGAATTAAAATAAACTAAAATGATATTCAAAAATGAAAGATTTTAATGTCAAGTTTACTAGAATGATGATAACGCAAACTGAACTTGATTTTTAATAGCATTTATTGCGCGTATGAGTACAACGATTTGATAAAAAGAGTTTATGAACTTCTTTTGCTGAATTAGCATCAAGATTTAACTCATGTACGGTATATGTTGACAGAGAGTTATAACTGTTATATCAGCGAAAGAGTTGTTAATTTTATCGTTAAAAGTTAGCGCATACGATGATTATTACGATTTTATTAACAACAATTAAAAAGTTTATTCCATAGAAACAAAATATTGGACATTATTATTATTTGTTTAGAGCAAGCAATTAGTAATACGTGATATATCTTTATTATATCAACCATACATCTAATAGGGCACGAAAATATAAAACTAAAACCAGTTAAAACCAATCAGACATTGTCTCAAGCGTTGAACAAAAAATAAATAATTCTTAAGTCAATTTAATAACTACAATGGACAGTATTGTTCTTTGTATTAAAATTACTATTATGTAAATATATGTTTTAAACTTTTGTTGCTATATTACTGATAATATATTATAAATACTAAAATAAATGTTTCCTTTAACTTTGCGAATTAAGCATTTTAAAAAATTACACTGAATTAATTTTCACGTTTTAAAATTACAAATATTTTATTACATTACTGTATTTGAATTAAACTTGTAAACAGGTATAAAAAATGTAGGGTTCGAATCGGATATCCACCAAAATCTTCTGGTCGGGTTCGGATACAACACTGTCGAGTTGTGTTTTAAAATTTTAGAACATCACGATTTTATACTATTTTTTAAATAAATACTTTGACTTGAATAAAAATTGATGGGAAAATGCAAATTTTTAATTAAAATAATTTATTTGTTCCAATTTTAATTCAAATAATAATTATTAGTTCAAATACTTTTATAATTTTAAAAATAGGCAGCTATTTTTATAAATCTTTAAAAAATGATTATAAATAAATAAACATAATAATATCGGTTTTATCGGGTCGGATAAAACACTGTCGAGTTCAGATTGGGTTCAGAAAAGTCTATCGATTTATTCGAATTAAAGGGTATATCACTGATTCAATGGTTACTGTTATTACAAAAGCAATTGTAATTACAGTTGCATTATTACTTACCAAATTAAATCATCGAAAGTACATGTGCTGTATTTGTTTACATAATCGAAAACAAAATTTCTTTAATTTGTTTTATTGTAATGATAACACTTTTTACCACCACATTTAAATAGTTTTTGGAACAATTATTAATATGTAAATTTAAAAATTTTGTTTATGAACATAAAAGAGAACATAGAAATCACTTATATATAATTATAATTATAATAAAAAATGATTTTAGTTAAGAGTAAAAAATTTAATACACACTGATGTAATTAATTCCATATGTTTTTATAGTTTCCTGCCTTCTGAGCACATATGCCCAAATTCTGAATGCTATTTATTTCTCTTTGTCTATTTAATGTTTACTAATAATATCTTTCACTAATCAATAGTTTCAGGGAGCAAACCACTATTAATTTTGTAAATATTATTTAAAGTTATCAGCAAATAAAAACAAGATAACACTGGATTACGATTCATCTTCGAACTAATATAATGGGATTTTATTGATAAATGCTAACTTTAAGCGGTTAATCGATTAATTATTAAGTCTATTCAGGTCTATTAAATTATTTGATAAATTGCTATATATTGATGTAATATTGTTCTTATTATGATAAAAAGTCTAAAATTGTATCATAACTTATTTACTTTTAGTTTACGTCGTTCGCCAAAACAATGCTTAAAAACATGTGAACTTACAATGTAATATTTAGTGATTTTAAATCGTTAGAAAAACTAGTGCCAAATCGTTAATTAATCGTTAGAAATAAGTCCCAAAATCGTTAGAAAAATTCGTT
>JAQGAW010002281.1:0-15686 GCA_034698025.1 Phthiracarus crinitus | reverse complement strand
TTGGATCTATTAACAATTTATATATCAATGGAAAGCTTACAATAAGAGGAATCGAAAGATGTAAGTCTTAAGCAAATCGGTAATTTAGTTTAAGAATGGCAAGCGATGGTAAAAGAAGATTATAACTAATTAAATATCGTAATTTTTGTTTAATAATTCAGCTTTTGCTATATACATGCTATAGACATAGCACTATTTTTCACATATAGCCAAAGCAAGTGAATAGTTTTTGAGTAAACATACGTTACGCATCCGATTCCGATCTCTACCCAAACGAAAACCCGACAAACCAATAAAATGTCAATTTCTACCATAAAACCTTTAAAATTTTGCAAAAATTTTGAAATATATCATTTTTATATAATTTAAATAATACTTAATTACTGTATTACCCGACATACTGCCCCATGGGGTAAATGAAGTCAGACTCAATGAATTCGAAATTATGGTCAGTTACTATGTGGTATAATTTCAGTTTTTGCCCCCATGGGTGGCAAAAACTCATTTTCAATAACATGGGGTAAAAACGCAATTTCAATAACATACCCAATTAGTAAACACATTTACACTTATTGAAACTGACTTTTAACCCAATGAGGAAACACTTACTTTTTATAGATACCGGTTGCTATGGGGCATAAACTAATGTTAATGCCCCACCCTCATTGTGTATGACTTGAGGTCACTCTATGGGGCTGTTTGTCGGGGAATACGGTATTTAACATTATTTATATTTTTAAGTAATTTTTACTATTTTTTACATTTTTTTAGAAAATTTAGCAAAATTTGCAGAATTATAAAAATATTTTTATAATCGGGTCGGGTTCGGGTTTAAGAATTCTAACCATTTAATAGTCTAGAACGTATACTTAATTTCGATATCGGAACCCTTAATCCAACAGTGCATGATTTTATGGAAAATATATTTAACATTATATGCGGTTTGAAATGGTAAACAATATTGTTTAATGAATTAGAGATGTTTTACAATATGTCATAATTATCTAAAATTTTGAAACGAACTTTTCGTTGATTACAATGGATATAATCTTCAATATTTGTTTTATTAAATTTTAATTTATTCGAATAAATACTTAATCTTCTAATACTTAAACAGTTCTCGATAAATTATATTAAAATTACGGCAATTTTACCATAATTACTATCATTCCAAAGCGGAAAAACAATTTTTAAATCGTATAAATATGACAACTTTTCTAAATGATTCATAATATTAATTATTATTTGCATTTCATTCAAGCCATAAATATAGACATCAATAGACTTTAATTGTGGTAAATATAAGTGAATATTTTCGAATTCGCTCCCATTTCCATCATATTTATATCGATCTATTTTCAAATGGTTTAAATGAACGCATTTATTTAAAAATTCAAAATTTTTGAAATCATGCCAATGTTTTAAAATCATTTCATGAATCGATTTAAATCCATTATAAAATACATTTTTCATTTGTGAAAGTAAATTCGCGATCTTTAAAACTTTTAAACGCAAACATTTCAAACCAATCAGTTTTAATAACTCAATACAGTTGTTGTCATCGCAAAGGAGAAAATCAATGCAAAGATATTCAAGATTTACAAATTTGGCCAAATTTTTTATAATATTAAATCCGTTTTCCAAATTAATACGTAAATCCAAAGTGACACCCAATGAGTTTAACTGATGCTTAAAATGATCAGCGAATGATATAAAGTTTTCATCATATATCAAATAATTGTTAATTTTCAAAATATTCGCGACAAAAACAGAATTAATGGCAAAACAACGATCAAAGTAGTATTCAATATAATTATTAGAATGAATTGACTTAAGTTTCGGACATAATTTAATTATAATCGTAACCATATCTTTACGTATATTTGAATGAAATCTAAACGATTCCAAATTTTTTTAAATTTTTTTCAACAAAACGTTTCCAACAATTCAGTGACAAATTCGACATATAATGGATAATTAAGTGTTTTAAATGTTGACATGAATTACTTATCGTATTAATTATTTCATCGTTAATATTATATTTATATGAGCCATCAATAATTAAATGATTAATATTCAAACAGTTATTCATCACATATTTTAATGAATTACTATTTAATACAGAAGTATTTCCATATTCGACACTAATTAATTCTTTTATCATTGAATTTTTGTTATCTTCCAATATATTAGTCAAAATAGGATTACCATCACAAAACGCGAGTTTATAAAGTGTGACACAGAAGTAAAGCTCACGTGACGTCAATTTTTAATATGTAAATGTTCGGTGAAAATGGGCGTCACTTGAGCTTTAGTTTTGTGTCACACTTTTAATAAGCGAATTGACCAAATTGATATTAAACGAATATTTTACCATTGAATTTAGATATGCTATTTATGTGCAATCCGTTCTAGTGATTATAACCGAATTTTGACATTAATCGATTTGACATTATACGGGTTAGAAAACTGTATTTAAAACTTTTTATGAGAATTTTTTGAGTATTTTTGAAAATATATATTCGCATATTTCGAAAAATTTTGAGAATAAAAATCCGGTGTTTAGTTATAATTGTGTGCAGCAATACTGGTCGTCAGATCGTCAGAAGCATGAAATGACACCTTTAGCACTGTTTTGGTGAGCTGTCACTACAAATGGCTTTAAGTCTGAATAAATTGGTTATTTATATGCAGGTGTACTGAATTGTACTGAATATGCAGTACAAATGTTTTGATAAACAGAACATATATACAGTGCTATTTTATATTATAAATGAATAGATAGCTTAAACAAGCCTTACAAAAGACCAATCGCGACAGATTACAGCCCAACTAAACATTTGAACATCGCGTCAATAGGTTGAACATCGGCAACCTTTTCGGGAATTTAGTGTTAGAGAGGGGTCTTATAATGGAGATTGAGATTCATTGTTATTGCTAACTCGTAAGCGTTATTGCAATGCATCTCTACATAGCTATCGTAATTTCCAGTTTTGTACAGTCGAGAAAAAGCTCGTTTTACAAGCCGTTGCACACTAATGGCAATTCAAACGATTCTCTATTGTTTGCCTTTGTGGTAGTTTAGCTCATATGAACTGAATAGATTACTCTTTTGTGTAAGGTATTAACCAATTGCCAGATATGCACACTTAACAGAAGTATATTTTTCAATGTCAAACCGGATGCTATAAACCACTTAACCTAAAACACAAATTTAGCAATGAATACGATCGTTGATTGCAAATCATAAGTCCAGTGCCATATCCACCAAATATTTTTGGGCCGAAAGTTTTTATTACAATAAATATCGAATGTTCATCAAGTTTTTCTAAATCATAGGAATTCAAGCCCTAAAGCGAACTAAAGTATACAACTGAGTGTGAGTGTCGAGCAAATGCTTTGCTTTGGATGGGGTGATAGAGACCGTGGGAACAAAACTTGTCGAAGATAGCCATAGCTATTGAAAGCTAAAGCTATGTTGAACGTTGTGAGGGTGTAAATCAAATTATTTGGTGAAACTATGCTATGTTTTATAGCTTTGACAAAAGCTAACTATTTGTGATCGCTATTATAATGGTATTATGGTATTATGGTATTATGATGATGGGTTAACAAGCTGTTCGGCTGTTTGGCCACAGGCAACACAACACAACAAAACAAAACACATCAAACACTACAAATGCTAGTGATTGGAGTGATTGGTATTCACAAAATCAAATGCCTATTTCAAGTGTTAGAGTTAGAGTTGACAATCAGTTATTCACAATTATAGTCGCAATGTTGTAGTGTCGTAGTGTTGTTGTGTTGTAATGTATCGCAATCGCAATTAAGGTGTAAAGCAATTAGCGGTCTCATGCAATCTCAGTCTTGTAATTAGTATGAGATTCAATTTATTATTGTTGCACCTATTCATGCCATCATTATTGGCTCTCTCTGTCACATCACATGGCATGCCATTCAATGATGAGTTTAAGAAATGTTAAGAGAAAGTTACAAACTGAGCTAATATTATGCATATAATAATAATAATAAGGGCAACGAAACATTACAAAGAAGATAAGGTGAAAATTATATTTATCTCATCCTATCCTTGAAAACTGGTCTAACAAGACAGTACAAGACAGTATGTAAGCATCACTTCTGTTTTAAGGGGATGTAACATCTCATAAAGCGGAGTATGAGTATCGGAGTATCGCTTTTTGTGAGCTCTCTCTCTCTCTCTCACTAAAAAGATTATCCATTGAATAGCTTGAGGCATAACTACAACACTGTAATTTACACCCTCCTGCGAGCTAAGGGTCACCACAAACGAAAATCCAAAAGAAACTTTTTGGTGCACAGGCATAGCACCTCAGGCGCAAAGCTGTCGCGTATTAATGGGCGTAAATTATATACCTTCTCCCACTGCTAAATAACATTCTTAATACTAGCTCGATCACAAACAAGTCTAACCTAAACGTTATATTAGATACAGACCACCATGTATATGGTTCTTTGGTGGGCTCATACAACTGGATTCACTGCATGCAACTGCAGCACCAACACTGCAACACTGCAACACTGCAGCGCTACACCACTACAGCAACACTCACTCTACTCACTCACTCTGCTTCACTGCTCGCTCTCCCTCTGCTCTCCGCTCTCCTACTCTCTATCCAAAGCCGCAATCACGTTAAAAAGACTTATACTCAATAGTTGTTATGCGTTAACCAATGGGTGCTCAAAAATCGGCAACAAGTCTGACTTATGGTTTCCTTTTTCACGGTATAAATTACATTTCAACAGCCCATTGCTAATCCCAATAATAATCATATTCAAACTATAATTGAAAAATTTTTATTAACAAAGTCTAAATCAAATCAATTTGAAAGTATATGTAAATTAAACATTCAACAGAAATATACAGTAATGTATAGAAAATCTATTTTGAGTAAACAAAAAGTGCTAATAATAATGAGTGCCAACAATGCATTTGAAGATAAGAAAAGCAAAGCAAAGGGCATGTTATTCATGTGAACCACTCTTTACAGTCTTTTTATGGCACTCATATAGAATAACGCACTCAAAATGCATTTCGCGGCTAATAATCCATATGACAAATAAGTTTTCAAATTGCACTGTTTTCAGTCCACTCATTCTGACTTACCTTGAAGTCTAGAAAGAAGAACATATGAGGCTATAATTTATAAATAGCACCAAATAAAAATTAGTCAAACATAACTCAGATTAATTGGGATTTTTTAAACAATAAATTTTAATAAACGAAAATTTTCAGAATATTTTAAATAAACGTTTATCAAAAAAATTATATTATGGCAAAAAAATTGTAAGATATTTTTGATGTAAATATAATGTATGTTTGATTGATATAAAATATTTTTTCTATCAAATTTAACATTCTATAAATCATTTTTATCGCAAAAATTATTGCAATTATTTTGAATAATTTGAAAATAATTTGATAAAATAAAATTAGTAGTCGTTTAAAAAAACAATAAAAATTTATTAAAAGCATTCACTACAAAACTTTCGACTTACGAACTTTTCGTTAAGTTTTAAGGCTAGTCATTAAATAACATGAGAGTAATAAAAAAGTTTCCGCAAACCAAGCAAATAAAAATTATTTTTGAATTTTGGATTTAAATCAACGTTTTTAGAAATTTAATTTTAAATTTAAGTTTTTTAGAAAATTTTGAACGTAAATGTTTAGTTTTCATTAATTACTGTCAAAGGCGTTATTTGATTTTCTTTTATTATTATATTAACTCTGGTTTTAATTTACAAACAGGTGTGACAATAGTCATATTATCATCAAAAGTATACATAAAACTGATTTAATTTAAATGTTTCTCAATTTTATGATGTTTTTGACGAGTCACTGCTATTTCATGACTTGTTTGGCAAAACTCTTATATTTGAACAGTACAGTCACTATATTGGCGGCAGACAATTGGGTACTATAAATATTGTGTGGTTACCATAAAATTGTATTTAGCACTTTCTAATGAAAACCACATTCGATGCCCACATTTTATTTGTTGGAATATCTAAGACTCATATTTGCGTGAGATTTTTTAAAAATTGTGTAATTTTATTAATTTTTCAAATTATTTGAATTGATGGTGGTTTAGGTATTATAATAGTACAAAACCTAATTATTGTCAAATATTTTTGTTGTTTGATGATATCACGGTATCTTATTTGGAATAGTTTTTATATTTAAGTTCTAACAATACAGTACAACAATGTTCATAAGAGTTAAACTCACTTAAAAAATTAAGAAAATTTTAAACAGTAAAATAACGGACAATTCATTATGGATATATTTAAATTATTTAAAAATAATTATACCGATGAGTCGTTTAAATTACGCACCAATTAAACATATTTTTTTTAACAAATGAAAATAATAAAAAATTATAATTATTTTTCACAACTACATTAATTGCGAACTTAATTGCGATGCGTTACATAACATTACATAACATTTATTAGTTTCCTATTTGTTTGGTGGTTTTTTTAAAAAAAAATAAAGCTTTTTATTTTTTTTGTTTATTATTTATACAACGAAAAAATCGCACTAAAACTCATATCTGATATTAGAGCTATCAGATATCGGATTCATCAGCAAACAAATATAAAAGATTGCGAACGTTATTCAATTCGAATTATATTTTTAGCGATCAAACACTAGTTTTTATAATAAAGTGAAAAACTAAATATATTTATGATAAACTGTCAATTTTATTTTATTATATGAAAACTTTTTAAGACAGTATTTTTATTTTATTATTATTTGGAGCTTTCGGATGGCACTTATAAAAACTACTTCTATAAAATTAAAAAGTTTTAATTTGTATGATAAATATTAATCAAATGAGAAAAACTTTTGGAAAACTAATGAGAATAATTTATGAGTGTCTAATAAATGAATTGGTAATTATAATTAATAATTAATGAATACCTGAGTCATTAGTCGATCGGCTCCAGTTCCCTCTTCATCTTTAAATACAATGTCTGAATTATAATTTGGCACGAGTTCTTTAAATCTTGGATGATCTCTAGAAACTCTTCCTTCGTTGAGACCACTGGCTCCGAGAGTGTTTTCAGACACATTGGGCACGTGTTGCTTATACACAAGAGGTGTCAGTTTTCTGGGGCTTCTTCTCCGTCCTCCACCTCTTCCCGGTCCGCACGCATATGTCACATCAATAAGTAACATAATAACGAGTGTAATCGCAAATATACGATACGGTTGAAGCACTCGACTAAATCTTGATTTAACGGTGATTAAGGATGAGCTGGAATATGGCCTTTGATCTCGACAGTCACATATAGCGTATGGAAATGTGATTCTGTCGATATTGAACTTTGTATTGTTCGCATCAAAGATGTTTTTCAGCCAAATCAATGGCCGTATTGGCCTACAAGTGTGCATATCATACAAATATCAAATAGATATCACGACCACATAACGATCTGTAAATTTAGTTTATCGTTGTTCGACATGACATCTATGACAGCTATGACAGGCTTTGACAGGCTATGACAGCCTATGGCATTGGCATTCACAGGAAAGCACACGCCAATATTAATTATGTTATCATAATCATATACACATAACTAATTGATTGTATTACATAGCAGTTACAGCAGTTACACACCACTACAACATATACAACATACTGATTCTATGTACAGTTAGTTACCGTATATTAGTCATTGTCATATCATATTACATGCAAATACATCGCAATGACTCAAATTATCAGACTTCAAACTTTAAAACAGACAAAAAACAGACACAATCAATGTATGAATTTATAACCGATATGTATATTTATAGCGATATATAAATATATGTATAATACTTGAGCGGAATATGTAATATTCCTATTGCAGCATTGAGTTGAAGAAATAGGTGGGAATTGCAAGAAGTAAAGTCAACGCAACGGGTAGGTCTTGAAGGGCAGGTATGAGAGGCTAACAGCATATAGCGAATGCCGTAAAGCACTATATATCGCAGTTCATAATATGATAACACCAGCCAAACATCCAATCAAACTTACCCATCCATTCCATTGACAACTAAACAAAAAATAAACAATACTTTTATTACACTTTACCAATAGTTTGTAGACTTTTCGAAATACTTATCGCAATAATTAATAATATTTTTTGTCGAAATTTTATTTAAGAGTATAAAGACAATAATAATGTAAAATATAAGACCTTAAAAGTTTTTTTTGTTGAAAAAAAAAACGTTTTACTCAAAATACTTCTGAGTTAGCATTGAGTTACTAATTCGCAAAAATTTCAAGAATTTTTTAAAAAAATGCATTAACTTTTTATTTTCTTCATAATTTAATTCAGTGAACAAATTATACTTTTTAACTGAAAAAATTGAATGAAAAAATGCATATTTTAAGAATTTTAAAATAAGAACATTTAAAAAACAAGCTTTAAAACGCATGACATTGGAAAAGAAAGAGACAAACTTTAGAGAATTTGATCGATTAGAGTACTTATATTAATCTAAACTTATTTGCTTTAATCGTTGGTCTTTAGATAACTCATCTATTTTATCTAAGATCAGTTTTTTCAATAGAAAAACAACGTTAACAACGTTTAAGTAATGCTTTGATGGCCGAACAAACATTCTTCAAAGCATTCTTAGCCTATATTTTTATTAAGTTAGCAACCAATGTATAATTAAAAAATTTAAGAAAATAATAATATTTGGAATATTAGTCTGGTTAGTATCACCAGTATATATATATCTTCAAGCTATAGCTGTGGGTGGAGTGTTATTTTAAAATATTGAAAAAAATATATTAAACAGGAAATATTGATATTTGAGTTGACTTACGCTCGAAGCATATTTACTACAATTCACATTCGCTAACTATATTGATGTTAGTCATTCATAGCAAATTGTGGGCATTCCTCGACATAAGTTTAAGTAAACTTATCAAAGTTTGAGACCACCAACAATACAATAAAGTTAATTCAGTATAACAATAGTATTGTGCAAACATTGAATGCACACATTTGTCTACACATATTTACCAACCATTTCCTAACAAACGTTCCGCTTTTAACCATTTGATTGTTTAACTAATAATGCCGATTCTTATATTTACCTGAAAGAATAACCGCTAATAAGGTATTTTTGCGGCCTATCAGGCATTTTTTCTAAAATAAATATTTTTTATGATCTCAAAAACCCTTAAAATTTTCAGAAACCATAAAGAAATGGGAGGGTTTTATCAAAATGATTAGGAAACTTAGCTAATTAACTATTCTGTGAAATTATTGAATCAAACATATTTACTGTAATGTCCATAACGATAATCTGTCTAAGAGTCTAATTAACTTTAATGGATTTTTAAAATCATTTTATAATTTATAATAAAAAGGTTTTAATTGCATATTCATCTCTAAATACTTAATGCTAAATTACAATTTAATACAGAATTAATTTATAAATTATATTGTAACAGTATTATGTATAAGTATGTTAATACTTGTCCAACTTTTGCTGAATATTTCATTGTACTCGTTAGTTAAAAGTGAAAACTTCTAAACTACTACTGAAATACTGAAAAGTGAAAGTGAAGTTTTACTATTAAGAAATAATTAAAAGTGAAAATATTGTTAGTCCAATTTATTATTACTAATTCAGAATTATTGTTAATATTTGAAAAAATTTAGAGATCTCATATTTTTAGACCAATATTTCGAAAAAATTCAAGTTCGATGAAATTTATTAAACATTTTGCAACATTCGTAATGACATTAATTACTAGTTTTAATATTGCTTAGAATAAATGAATATTTATCTTAGAATTATAAATAATTGGTCAGACCTTTTCAATTACACTTTTTAATATAAACCGTCGTTTTTCATTTATAGAAAAAAAACTATTGTTTTTGATAATCGCAATCAAACATATTAGAATATTACTGATCATCATTATAACAAGCTATCGAATATTTTATTAGTCTAAAAATTTTTTTAACAACAAAATATTCAAAAACTGCATTTTGTTTACAAAATTTATGCATGCCTTACAAGTTAGTGAAAACACCTTAAAATGTTATTCTCGTCAGATATTTTAAAATTCTGGGCAAAAATTGAAGAGATTTACTCATTTCCATAAAAATAAGTGGCGTAAAGTGGAGTAATAAATAAAAGTTCGTAAAGATGTCCAATAATATTGATTATCTATAAAAATTTTAAAATCTAAAAGTATACCAAAATAAATTTATTACTTTTATATGAAGTAAAAATTAATTTTATGCTCCAAAAATGTTTTACTAACAAAAACAAATGTCTAAATGAGAATTTCTAATTATGATATTACTGATAATCAACACTTGGTAATACCGGTACTTATCTTCAAAATTGATAACATACTAATTTTACAAACTTTCTACGATAATTGCTTTCTATGGACACATAAGCAATTTAGGGTTGGGTTTAGCATTCGGGTTATTTAACATGTCGCTTTGGTAAATTTTTTACAAATTTATTCTGGTTCTAGTTAACCGTAATCTTTTTAATTTAACTCATTTTGTAAATTATATATTAAAATATTAAAAAAAGTTTTAAGTGATTTCTACTTACTAAATATTTTATATAGGTTTATCGGGTTTTCAGGTTAACCGATGGTTCGGTTGCAATAAATCAATTCACAGGTTCTTTAAAATAATGTTTTTGTAGGTTCCAGTTTTACTACCTGTGAACAGCAGCTGCTTTTGTGGACACTCACGTCAATTTACGTTTGTGATATTTCATATAAACTGGAAGATGTATATTATTTTACATTATTTATAACGATTTGATTAAAAGAGCTTTATTTCTCTGTTTTTCGGTTTTTTCCATTTTTATAGTTTTATAAAAAATAATTGAACTTTTATAAATAACTATAAAATTTTTGGTTAAAAACATTATCTAAAACACGAAACATAATAACAAACTGGTTTGAAAATATATTTTATTGTTTTCTATAAAATATTTAAACCAAACCAAACCAATTCATGAATTAATGGTTTAATCCAAGGGTTAACCATTATAAACCAAAAACTTTTAGTATCTTTACTTTTTTTTGCTAATTTTACGGATAAATTTCAACTTTCAATTCAATTGGATCAGAGGAACAGTTTTGCGCTTTTTTCTCGTGATAAGCACTTATTGAAGAAAACAATCAACGTTTTCAAAAGCTAAATCTTAAAATGTTTCACTTTAATTCGTTTTTGTAATTTTTTAATTTTTTTTACAATAACAAATAATATTTTCCCTGAACTGTTCCATTTTTGTTCTGGGTTTCTATTGATCATACAACTTAATAATTACGTAAATTGCTTTACTAATAATTACTTTTCAAATACAAATATGATAGAATTCAATTTAGTATCCAAACTACAAACATTAAAAAGGAATTTCAGTATTTAAGGCATTAATTATTATTTATTCACTTACGGATTAGATTCAAATTTTGCCGTACATTTTATTTTCCGTTTACTATTAAAGCATAAAATTTTACATAAAATAAATTTTTAGCTGTTTGTTAAATTAACCAATGAAAATATTTGTGGATATATTTAAAAATAGGTTATTAATAACTTTTAAAAATCATAATAAATAAATATTTCAGAAAAAAAAATATTTTCAGCTTTTTGTGATATTATTCTAATTCGAAGTTTTTGAGATCACTCTAAACTTTTTTTTATTAAGTTTGGTAAGTTTAGTACTAATGAAAATTTTAATTCTTATGATAATAAGTATTAAGCATATCTGAGTGAAAAAAAATATAAATAAATATTAGAACAGTTTTTGTTCATTATTTTAGCCTAACTATCAAAAGTCAATATTTTGGGAATGTAATATAAAGTAAAATTAAATATTTTCGTTATACTAATATAATTCATCGTAAGAAATCTTTAATGTTATATTATATGTAAGAATTACAATTAATGATAGTTATATGTAAAGCTTACTTATAAGTTGGTAAAATTAATTGCGAGAATTGCCTGTTTTTGCCCGAAATTGGCCAACGAATTCGATCTTTATTGTACATGCAAATAACACTATGGACCAAAATAGCCATAAAATTTTCAATTTTTAATACTACTTATTCTTTATGGAGATTTAGAATAAAGCTTAACTAATAGTATTATTTATATTCCAAGTTTAATATTAATTATTATACATCATTATTTAAAAATTATTTATTATAATATTTCTTTTATTATTATTGCACGGAAAAATTCGGTCCGAAAACCTCAATCTAAAACTTATTTATCTGATGCCAGCGAGAATGATAAGCAGGAATAGGATAATTCGGGTAAAAAAATCTAAAAATCGGGTCGGGTAATTGGGTGCTTTAAGTTCAAAATTCGGGTATGAATTTGGGTCACATAATTTAAGTAAATATCACAAATAAATTGTTTGCCTACTTTTCTATCAGTAATTTTTTCATGAAATATTTTTTTCTAAGTTGATATTTTCACTTAAATTCGTGTAATTTCTGGCAATGAACTCAAAGTTAGGTAAATAAGGAAAAATCGGACATACTTTAAATGTCCCATTCCTGCTTTTTACTATTTATTTAATAAAATATGTTTTTATAAACATGTTTTTATGAAAAATTGTAACAAAATGAACAAAAACGGGCTTATTCAGGTGTTAAATTAAAATTCGGGTAATTCCGGTAATTGTAGTCTAATTTGGGTAAAATCGGGCAAATTCGGGTATACCCGAATTATCCTATTCCTGATGATAAGACTATTTTAGGCTTTAATTGAGTTGTTTTATCTGTTATCATTAAATTTAATAGTTTTATTTTAAATATTCATTTAAAAATCTGAGTTTTCAAGACAAGACCGGCCCAACAGTTTATGTTATTGGCTGTGGTGACAGTTAAATCATGAGCCAAAATCAGTCCAAAGTAACTAAATAAGTATGTACTGTAAATACAATTATTGGAATTGTAAGAGTGTTATACAGTATATGAGGTAAATTAAATTTAAAGTCGATTTGAATTATTTTATCCAAAAATAATTCAATAATGACTAAACTAGAATATGACAAATTCTATGCTATTATATAAATGTATTAAAGCTTATGTTTAGAAAACTTTCTAACTTAAGCTAAGTTTGAGAAAATAATAATAAAACTTCTTTTAATATTGATGTTTGACGTGAAAGTGTGTCGAAAAGTATTTAAGTTTTTGTGACGTTGTATATGAACACGTGTTAAGCTATGTATTTGAGTATCAATTAATGTGATTGTGATTGCATTTATTCAATTGAATAGAAAATGATTAAAGCGATACTTGTGTTCAATAATCACGGAAAGCCACGTCTATCCAAATTTTATCAGTATTATGTAAGTATTGATTGATTATAGACACGATAACAGCATTACTGATTGTTGATTGTTTTAAAGGCAGAGGATATGCAGCAACAGATCATTAGAGAGACATTTCAATTGGTTTCCAAACGCGATGACAATGTTTGCAATTTTTTAGAAGGAGGAAGGTTTGCATTCATATCACCATTTAATGATAGCATTTAGCATTTAATGAATTCAATTAATTGACAGTCTTATCGGTGGATCCGATTACAAACTAATATATCGTCATTACGCCACTCTTTATTTTGTGTTTTGCGTGGACTCATCCGAAAGCGAATTGGGAATATTAGATCTAATTCAGGTGATATTATCACTATTTTTTATCACAACTCTTTAACTAAATTAACGTTATTTTTAAAATTTTGTTAAGGTTTTTGTGGAAACACTGGATAAATGTTTTGAAAATGTTTGCGAATTGGACTTAATATTTCATGTCGACAAGGTTTTCAAATCATTATTTAACTGTTATTTATATTAATTGGTATCTGTTTATATAATGGCAACGAATA
This sequence comes from Phthiracarus crinitus, assembly GCA_034698025.1. Lineage (NCBI taxonomy): Eukaryota > Metazoa > Arthropoda > Arachnida > Sarcoptiformes > Phthiracaridae > Phthiracarus > Phthiracarus crinitus. The sequence goes on along the minus strand of JAQGAW010002281.1, from coordinate 1,757 downwards.
GGTTCATCACATTTTAAATGAACTCGTAATGGGAGGTATGGTTCTTGAAACCAATATGAATGAAATCACAACCCGTATTGAGGAACAAAATAAACTCGAGAAACAAGAAGTGAGTTATAGCGCATTATTTTATCTTCTTTAATATAAGCATATTTACTCGTAAAGCAGTTCATCACAAGCAGTGTTTTGAGATATATTGGAGGAGGAGGTTTGGCTGCCGAACCCATTAACAATAAAAAAAGTGCTTTTAATTATTTTAGTTTAAACATATAATTTATATGTACAAATAAATTCATAAAAACATATTTTATTTAATCTCGTTTTGATAGAATACGGTATATATTAATTAAGATTATTTTAAAATTGATTAGTTGTCAATATGTAGTAATATTTAGCAAACTTATTAATATTACAGTTATTTATTTCAGTGTAATGTTAATAAAACAAATGCGTTTTAAAGTACAGTATATCATATTTATTAAAATTTTAACTCCGAATTCAATTTAAAATTCTGTAATATATGAGTACTTGTGGTTATATTGCGTTTGACCGCAACCATCACTGTTGCATATCTGTATAAATTATCGACGATTACTAAAAAGTTTGTAACTATTTATAGGCTGGAATAAGTGCCGCACCGGCGAGAGCTGTTTCCGCGATGAAGAATATGAATATACCGCAACAAATCAAAGACATTAAATTACCTGATATACCGAATATTGGTTCACTAAAGTTTTAAACGTTTCGGCGCACACTTCTATTTATTTATTTTGATTATTTGTATTATGTTTATTTGGTAGAGTACTGTGCTGTGAGATGAGTTGCGATACAATACCGCTGTTATTCATTGACTGATATTATTGATATTATACTGTATTATTGATAATTGATATTACATTTGTAAACTCAAATCATTATTAAAATATATCCTTATTATTCAAATAACAAGTTAATAGTAATGACTAATATCAGTGATTTATTATTGTCTAAATTATCGTCGATATCGTGGTGTTATTCGATAAAATGCTCGATTAATGGCACGCACACCACAATACTGTTGAAGTATATCGTTGAGGATGACTATTACGCTGTTATGGTCACTGATATGACACTCACTTACTTCGAGTGTTTGGACGGCGACCGCATTGACGAACATTACCGTCGCTTCAATAGAGGAGAGATTAAGCGCTCAAAACTGATGGCACACATCAAATCGATTCTGTCTGACATTCGTTTGGCCGACAACTGGTGTTTCGATACTTTACAAGTCGATTGTCACACATCGCGACTCACACTGAAAGTGTTCAAACCGATCAGTATATTGAAGTTTGATTGGAGTTTTTACATGATATCTACGGGACCCGAAACATTCAAACTGCATGTCACGCATCCATTCATTATGTTAATACAATCGCTTAGATCTGGTATTAATCACATCCACAAACAGATTAAGAAAAGAGATATACAATTGGAAAGTATTCAACCGAATAGTTCTTCGAAAACAGAGACAACTAATTCCACGTCAAATGATGACAACTATTTAATCGATAATATTGTCTCATCAGTGAGCAAATGCACGCAATTTGAGGAAACAAACGAAACAAACTCATCATTAATACATAATTTACTGAACGATCAATTAATATTCAAATTATTATCGCTTATCGACAATACCAGCAAAGCTAACAATACTGAGTCTGAACGACAGACACAGACATCGCAGATAACAAACAGCGATTCGACAGAAAGCGCACAAA